>JAQIFY010005799.1:0-10781 GCA_028533085.1 Varecia variegata | reverse complement strand
GCCAGACTGTTGCCAGTAGCTTGGATGATGGTGTGAAAAAGCATTATCTTCTGCTGTCATCTGTTTCCATGAGAACCTTAAAAGACAGTTTAAAATAAGGAGTTTTGCTTCTGTTTAAACAGCCTCTGTGAGGGAAAGGCCCTATAGACCTCATTACCGTTGATTCCTTAATAGAACTTCAGGATTCTCAGAACTCTTTTCAGTACTGGATAGTTAGTGTGACTGAAAATGTTGGAGGAAGATTACACCTTTGCTATGTGGGATTGGAGGACACTGAATCCTATGACCAGTGGTTGTTTTACTTGGATTACAGACTTTGACCAGTTGGTTGGTGTCAAGAGAATAAATATAGAATGGACCCACCTTCAGGTAAGGGAGAAAGCTTTTGCTGCTGTGTAGTGTTTTTTTAAAAAAGATGGGATATTTTCCTGGATGTGTCTCTGGAAAATTTGTTAGCTCTGTGGTATCTTTTACATCTGAGGATATCAATATTAAGCATTTAACTTCACAATACTTTATATAGAGAATAAAACCAAAGACCTCAATCAGTAGTGTTCTCAAAAGAAAAAGTAGTGTTGGAGGCCTCAGGGAAGTTGATCTAGTTCCTTTGGAATCACTGGTTCAGACACGAAAGATAGCAATACATTGAGAGGTGAGCATATTCTCCACTTTTTTCTTTAGGGATTTTGTTAGTCTTGTAAGTCAGCTCCAAAATCTCCATTCATCCGGGTAGCCATCTGTCTGTCTGTCTGTCTGTCTATCCATCCATCCATCCATCCCTCCATCTATCCACTCTTCCACCCTTTCATACATCCATCCATCTATCCATCCACCCATCCAACCATCCATCCACCTCCCCTTCCATCCATCCCCCTTTCCATCCACCCTTCCACCCATCCACCCACCCATCCATCTACCCACCCATCTTCCCATCCACTCATCCATCCATCCACTCACCCATCCAACCGTTTTTCTTTCCACCCATCCATCCGTATTCACCCATCCACCCATTTATCCATCCATCTGAATAGCCAAACCACAATCCATCATGCTTTTTCCACGGCACATCATAGATTTTTGTTAGCTTCAAATGCACCATCAAATGACTTTGCACAGGCTTAACTGGATACAATAGTGCATTATGTTCTGACATACCTAACTAGTCAAAAATCTCACTGTTTACAAAATAACCATTCTTGAATGTTTACTATGTGCCAGGTAATTTTACATCTGGTATGTTACTATTTTGATTCCAAAAAAGTGCTGCACAATTGGTGTGAATTTCATCTCCCAGCAGAGAAAATTGGGCCTGGGGTTAAGCTACCTGTCCAAGGTCCTCCACTTCAGGACCAGGTGATGCAATTCAGATTCCCAGGTGCTGTGCCCATCCCACCCCTCCCCCTGCAGCCCCTCCTTACCAACCTTTTAGTGGGAAACCCAGAACAAAAATGTTGGATTATTATGGAATCAAAGATGCCAAGGAAGAAATGACATATATTTTTTTTTTTTTAGAAACTACTGATCTTTATTCTGGTCAGTTTTCAAGTATATTTAGAATAAAGATTTGGCTCCTTGCTTTATTATAATCACCAGCGTATTTCCCTCCCATATGAGTTGCCTATGTTAGTCTTGGGTACATGAAGGCCAGGAGTTATATGTCTTTCTGTCACTCAGCGGCTTTAAATGAAAAACGTCTTGGCCCGTGTGCTAATGATCCACTTCACAGATGGGAACACTGAGGGGTGAAGAACGCGCCTGCCCAAGCTCACAGAATGTTATCGTGATCTGGCAGCAGAACTTTTAGAAACAAAGAGACTGTGAACCCGGAAGTCAGGGGCAGGACCAGCCTCGGTCACAGCTGTATATGTCATCTGCGGTGCTGTAACAAGTTACCCCAAACTAGTGGCAGCTTAAAACCACAGAAATGTATTCTCTCGCCGCTCCAGAGGTGAGGAAGTCTGAAATGAAGGTGTCATCAGGGCCACGCTCATGCTGGGGGCTCCCTCCCTGCCTCCTCCAGCTTGCAGTGGCCCCAGGCATCCCTTGGCTGTGTCTCTACCCCTATCTTTGCGTGGCCTCCTCGGTGTGCCTGTGTCTCGGGTCCCTCTGCCTTTCTCTCATAAAAACACCAGTCACCGGACTGAGGGCCACCCAGACAGCCCAGCACAATCTCATTGTAAGACCCTTAATTTAATCACACCCCCAAAGACCCTTTTCCCAACAAGCTCACACCCACAGTTCCCACAGATCTGATGTGGATGTTGTGGGGGAGCGTGTCCATTTCTCAGCCCACCACACATGCACGTGGGGACCTGCAAGTGGACCAGGGCCCCCAGGGCCTTGGCAAGGTCAGGTGAGACAGAACTAGGGCGCGGGGCCCAGAGGTTTGTTTGTTTCGGCAGCGTCCCTGTCCATCCTGCCAGGCAGAAGGATAGAGAACACCTGCTCACAGGCTCAATCAAGTTTGGTTTTAAACCAATGGTGTCATGGCTTGGGCTGCTGTAGCAGAGTGCCTTAGACTGGGTGGCTCAAACAGCAGACGTTTATTTTCTAACGGTTCTAGGGGCTGGAAGTCTGGGATCAGGGTGGATTCCAGGCAGGATCCCCTCCCAGCATCCTGGGGTGTCCTCACATGGCTTCTTCCCTGTGTGCCCTGGGGGGGTGGGGAGACAGACAGGCACTCTCTTCTCCTTCTTGTCAGGGCACTAATCCCATCCCTGGGCCCCACCTTCATGATTCATCTAACCCTAATTATCTCTCAAAGGCCCCACTTCAAATACCATCATGTGGTGGGTAGTAGGCTTTGGCACAGGAATTTGGTGGGGACAAGGGTGGCCCTAAATCCAATGACAGGTCCTTATTGGAGAGGACAAGAGGTAACAGTCACAGAGACACAAAGAAGGGAGAGGCCCCGTGAACGTGGGCCGAGCCCGGACGGAGTGAGCGGCCACAAGCCAAGGATGCCTGGTGTCTCCAGGAGCTGGGAGGGGCAGGAAGGACCCTCCCCTAGAGGCTCCAGAGGAAGCAGGGCCCTGCCCACACCTGGATTTCAGACTGTGGTCTCCAGAAGTGCGAGAGAATAAACTTACGTTGTTCTGAGCCCCTTTTTATTGGCAATTTGCTCTGGCAGCCCCAGGACCCTGATACAACTGACCGCAGGGCCGTCCAAGGACCACCATCCACCCCTTCCTTGGAGGAAAGGGGAATGTTTCAACGAGGGGGGTGAAACCTTGGAGGGAGCAGCCTCGACGTGGAATGTCTGTGTCATCTACCTCCAAACGCACCAGCACTGGGTCTTTCCCATGCCCCCAGGGGGTGCAACCAGCCTCTGAGCAGCCCATGACTCCAGCCAGCTCCCCGAGGGCTCTTTCCCCAGGGCCTGGCAGGCAGCAAATGCGGCTCTCCACTGCAGGCCTCTCGGTGTTGACCTTCCCGGCTCCCACGGGAGCCCCGTCTGCCTGGCCCGGCTGCTGAGCAGAGCCAGGTGCGACCCTGGGAGATTTGGACCCAGAAGGATGAGGCCAACGACCGTCCTCCCACCGCGCATCTGCTCCTAGCACCGCGTGGCTCTGCCGAGGGCTCCAGATTCCAGACAGACGCAGCACCTTCACCACGAGGCAAAGGTTCTCTGGGACCTGGACCCCAAATCCTACTGGCAGTCCTGGGCCAGGGCCCAAGTCCACGGCCACCATGTCCACGCAGGGGCAGAAGCGACAAGGAGCAGTGGCCAAGAGTGTGCACCAGGGGCCACCCGCTTGGGCTGGGATGCAGCCTCCGCTGCAGAGGAGAGGGTGAGTTTGGGGAAGTTATTAGATTTAATTCCTCGGAGCCAATTCCTCGTCTTCAGAAGGGGGAATCTTCGCATCTCCCCTGATGAATGTCATCAGGATTAAATTCCACTGTGCTCAGCACACGAGCAGCGAGTAACGGACATGATTGTCACTGTGATCTGTATTCTGGCTCTCATCCTCCGCAGTCCACCTGCTTGGCAGCCTCTGGGCAATTTGGACTGAAGACAAAGGCCTTGGGAAGCTCAGCAGAGGCAGGAAGCAGGAAGCAAGCTGGAAGGAGAGATGCCAGCAGGGGCCCCGGGCCCACACCCTTGCTGGAGGTTTCTGTCAGTCCACTGAGCAGGCAGCGCGATGTGGCTGAACAGAAGCCATCCAGGCAGGAACATCTGGTGCAACATCTGCTTCTAAAGACTCCAGGAGCCAGGAAGAGCACTGGAGCTTGGCTGTGTGGCAGGTCCTGGTCACAGTGCACCATGGCCTTCTCCCTGCACTCCTGTCCCTGCCCTCGGAGAATCCTTAGTAGCTCCCTGGTGCCCTGGAAGTCAAGTCCAAGTCCCTGGAATGAATTTCAGAGCACTCTGGTCTGCTCTGCTCACCTCCCTGCTTCACCTGTCACCACGCTAAGCCCTCCCTGCCTCCTACCCCACACCCAGCCAGGCCCACCTGCTCTTATCCCTCTCATCACCCAATGCCCCAGGGCCAGCCTGGCCATGATATCCTCCTGGAGCCCTCTGCAGTCTCCCCTGCTAAGGCCTGCCTTGGACCCAGCCTCCAGGCCTCAGCTCAGATGCCCCTGCCCAGGGGGCCTTCTCACCTCTTCCCTGTGTCCCCATGGCCCCAACCTTCATCACCTTGGCAGCCCCAGGGCTCAGCTCAGCGCCTGGCACACAGCAGGTGCTCAGAGAATGAGTAGAATGGGCTGATTGAATTAGATTCAACAATAAATGTTTTTAAGCAGTTCCTGTGGATGAGGCTGGCTTGAGCCCTGTAGTCCAGTGGTGAGCAAAGGAGACAGAATCCCTGACCTCCCATGCTGGCTGCAAAGGCAGTCAGTAAACAATAAAAATAAGTAAAATCTGCTTTAGGACATGCGAAGTGCTGAGAAGAAAACAGAAAACTGGGAAGGGACGTATGAAATATGGGGGCCTAGAGAGTTGAAAATTCTACAGAGAGAACTGAGAAGGCCCCGCTGAGAAAGTGTCCTTGAGGATAAGCCTCAGATGCATTGGGAAGCATCATGTGGGTGGATGGATGATGGTGGAATGATGGACTGATCATGAATGGGTAGAAGGAAGGTTAGATGGATGGATGATGGTGGGATGATGGACTGATCATGAATGGGTAGAAGGAAGGTTAGATGGATGGATGATGGTGGGATGATGGGTTGATCAATCATGGATGGGTAGAAGGAAGGTTAGATGGATGGATGATGGTGGGATGATGTATAAATGAGTGAATGAGTGAATGAACGAACTATGAACAGCCCTATGATACACACAGATGATTTATTTTATCCCATTATTATCATCATTGCTGTTCTTTCTTTCCTCCAGCTGTCTGCATCCCGTCTGTCCTTCAGGGGCAATGCTGGGAGCCTCACCTGGTGACAACAGACTGTATCCACCTCTCTTTTCTGAACTCCTGGAAGCCTTGAGTCTGTGCCCCGGATTCAGACGGATGCGACACTGGCCCTGCCTGTGGTGGGATCAGGAAAGGCAGCTTAAAGTCTCACTTGTGAAAAGGTGTCTGCAAAACCAATTCCTCTGCGGTGAATTCCATTTTGTCTGGTTTCCTTTTCTACCAGTTTAAACATCCATTCTTTTGTGAAGGAGAGGAGAGATGGCTTCAGGGTATTGCAATGTCAGAACATTGAAAATGTGTTTGAGAGATCAGTTAATATGATACACAGTAAGATCACAGTCACACACCAGCAGTGACACGTGCAGACTGGGAGGATAAACACTAACTGTGAGGTGTCTTTTTGTCCCCTTTTTCTCCAAGCTGCCTTCTTGGTTTTCCTAAATTTCTATAACGTGCAGGATGAACTTTAAAGTACAAGAAAAGACGGTTTACTTTTAAAAAGAATGCAGAAACTTTTAAAGAGAATGGATTGACTCTTATTTTTTGAGAGTGGCCATGAGAAGCCTCCGTTCAGAGAGGTTTTGCCATGGAGCAGAAGGGTGGAGACCCAGTGCCGGATACCTCCAGGCATCTGGGGAGAATACTACAGATTCCTTCTAGGACTACAGGACACCCAAAACCATCAGCAGCTGGAGAGAGCCATTGTGTTATTCAGCACCATTTGGGGCCCAGACCATAAGCAAATGGGGGATCTGGACTGCATGAGTGAGCCCAGAAGTTCCCCACTTACTCCTACAGTTGGGGTTTTAAGGACAGTTTGGTTGCTTGGAAGTACAGCCTGCCATCACCACTTCAGAGGAGGCACCAGCAGACAGACGTTTAAAAAGCTAGAGCTGAGGGACCTTCTGGGGGGTCCCTAGGGTGGCTACAGTCTCTCATCCCATTGAGAAGTGGGGCCTGCTTCCCCCCTTCACCAATGTGGGCTGGCCAGGGGGACTTGCTCGACCAGTAGGAGGCTGCAGGCTTCCAATTCCAATCCTAAAGCTTTGCAGTCTCACCCAGGCTCCACGAACACTTGAGATGACATCCCTTGGCTGTCACTAGCAAGTCAACTGGTCGGCTCAAGAGATATTGAGATCACGTGTGGGCAGAGGCCAGCTGAGGCCAGGACTCCAGGCTCATGAGGGACAGTCTTGGGCTCTCTGGACTTGTCCAGCCATCAGCTCGATGCCAGGGATTGACCCTAGCTGAGCCCAGATGGAGCTGAAGAATCGGCCAGCTGAGCCCAGTCCCACGGCTGACCCACAAGTCCCAGGGAGTTAGTGAAGTGGTTGCTGTGAAACCACTGCATGAGGAGAGCACTAGAGGCCTGGACAGTCCCATGCTCAGCAGGGGTGGGGAGGGCCCCACAGACCCAGAGGCCATCAGTTTTGTTGGTTTGACAGCAACTTAGCAGGTGGAGCTGGCCCCAGCCTATTCCTCAAGGTCTATGTGAACTTGGGCAGCCTCAACCATCCTCACCTATAAAATGGAGCCATGGGCCATGCATGTAGCATGCAGAGCATGAAGCTAGCATGTGGCCAGAGCTCAGTCCCGGGTGTGAGGTTTTCATCTCTCACCTCCTGCAGATTGTCCCTTCCCAGAATGCTGAAGAGCAATCCAACTGGTTCTTTAAAGCATGTGAATTGGGGGGACCAGCACAAATAAGTCCAACATGCTACCTGGTAAGACCACCTAGAGCTGACTGCTTAGCTGTTTTCCCCGCGCACACACACACACACACACACACACACCCATGACTGGGCCCCACCATCCAAATAGTTGAGAAGAGTTAGAATAAGGGTGATGGCATTTTGCCCAGGCAGAGGACCAGGCAAACAGGGGCACACTCAGAAAGTCCCTACTGGTGTCCCCCCACCCCACAGTCCCAGGGAAGCAGACCCCTCACTGCCAGGCCTGGCCCTGTCCCTGGCCCTGTCTGAGCTGAGAAAGCCCCAGGGGAGCCCAGACTCAGAAATGGAGGCCTGTGTGAAAACCAAGCCAGGAAGCCACTCACAGGCACAGGCAGCCTGGTGGCCACAGGTCTGACGTCCTGCCTGTCCATGAATCATCTGCCTGTGGTCTCTGACTCCAGGCGCCGTCTTTGAGCAAATAGCACAAGAACTCCAGACTCCAGCTCCCCAGCCTTCCCCTGTGTCTGTAACCCAGCATGAACTTGCTGGGGTGTCAGAAGGGTGCCTAGGACCCTCCAGCACTCTTGGACAGGCACCCAGCAATGACCCAAGGCAGGTTTGCATAACTCATCAAAGCAAGCTTTGAGCTGCTGCCACATCTGTGACCTGGCTGTGGCAGGGGCAGGACAAGGATGGTGTGGAAAGGGCTGTGAGGGTCAGGCACACAAAAAGGGCGCTCATGAGGTCCTGCCTCTCTGCTTTGTGGCATTTCATACTTGCAGAAGGGAAAGTTGAGAACAAGTCCAGCTGCAGGGGCCTCCCACCCAGAGCGGGCATGCACCCCCCTGCTCAGCTCACCCCCAACCCTGGCCTCCTCCCGGAGTGAAAGTTGGGGGAGGCAGAGCTGGTGCACCCCAGATGGAGGATGCAGAAAGTCGATGTGGGTTTGGCCTCTTCAACAAGCATTTTCCTAGCTGCACTTGGTCAGAAAACAAAACAGGGCACTCCTGTGTGCAGGCACACCTGCAGAGTGGGTCTGCAAACCACAGCCCTGGGCCACTCCATCCCACCGCCACCCCCAGTCTTGGTACCGCACACAAGCTAAAACATTTTTCACATATCTAAATGATTACAATAAAAATTTTTAAAAATTATATTTCACAACACAGGTTGAGTACATGAAATTCAAATTTCGGTGTCCATAAAAATAGTCCTATTGGCAGACAGCCAGGCTCATTTGTTTGCATGTTGTACATGGTTGTTTAAAATGACACAGTCAGTAGTCCCAAGAGAGACCCTCTGGCCTCAAAGCTGAAAATATTTCCTAACGGGCCCTTTACAGAAAAAGCATGCTGCCCCCTGCTAGGGGACAAGCCACCCTGCTGGAGATGAGGACGGGAGGGTCCTGCACATGGCGAAACTGATGGGCTGTCAGGATGCTTCACACGTCCCCAGAACACACGCTCATGTTTCCTTAACTTGTCCATTAATGAGATTTTATAATGACTCATTTTTACGTTTTTTTGTTTTTAAACAGATATATGAAATATAATTAAGCAATGTAAAATTCACCCATTTGAAGTAGTTAGTGAATGTTAGTATCTTACAGTTTTTTTTTTAGTTTTTGGAGACAGAGTCCCATTCTGTCACCCTGGGTAGAGTGCCGTGGCCTTATCATAGCTCCCTGCAAACTCCAACTGCTGGGATCAAGCGATCCTCCTGCCTCAGCCTCCAGAGTAGCTGGGACTACAGGCACACGCCACCATGTCAGCTAATTTTTTCTATTTTTATTAGAGACAGGGCCTCACTCTTGCTCAGGCTGGTTTCGAACTCCTGAGCTCAAGCGATCCTCCTGCCTCGGCCTCCCAGAGTGCTAGGATTACAGGCATGAGCCACCGTGCCCGGCCAACACCTTACAGAGTTGTACAGCCAGCACCACAGTCTAATCTCAGCACCTTCCCATGCCCTAAAAGAAACCACGAGTCCACTAGCAGCCTCTGCCCGCTGCGCTCCCAGCCCTGGACAACAGCTTGTCTTCACCTCTCTTGAGAGCACAGTTATGCATTTCTGTCTTAAGGAACCTTGATCTACACGATTATGCCCTAATGGGGCCTGTCCAGTTCTCAGTGAGTGACGTTTGGCACCTCTATTCCCACCAGTGTCCTTAGCACATCTAGTTTATGCACACTTGGAACACTGCTTCCCAAACATGCTCCGTGACAAATGAGCCCCGTACAGCAGAAATAACTAGCTTCCCTCTGACGTTTGTCCTCTCTGTGGTCAATGTTAGGACATCTGACTTGTACCTGGGCATGTCCCAGGTGGGCACGTGGCAACTGGGCATGTAGCCATCCAGCAAAAACTACATTTCCCAGGGCACTTTGCAGCCAGATGTGTCACATGACTGTGTTCTGGCCAATGGGAAGTGCCCAGTACAACTTCTGGGAAGTGTCCATAACAGGCAAGGGCTGTGGGTGTGAATATCTGGGAAGCCAAGGAAAGTGGCTCAGTCTACCCATGGCCTTTGCCTGCTGGTGGGAGCACATGCGCTGTGGCCGTGATGAGTCATCTTCACACGAGAACAAGGCCAATGCCCAGGACACGGGGAGCCCAGGCCCTGGGCAATCCGGCGTCTCTATCAGCCCTGGACCACCAACTTCTGGATGCTTCTGAGAGAAAGAATGGAGTTTCTATCTGGCTCAGGCCACTGTTAATCTGGGTCTTTGCTAAGAAGCCAGACCTGTATCCAAACTAATTCAGTCCACAAACAAAAAGGAAAGCACAATCCCCTGCTCAGATTAATAAATGCTGCCTGTGGTACCCCCCAAATGTCAACCCCTGATACACACTAGTTTATTAAAGGCTCTGAGAAGTCCTGCAGCAAAGAAAGCAGTTGAACTCCATGGGATCCAGCAGTCCCCAAATGTCCATGGCTTTTTTCCCCTCTTTTTAAATTTTTATTTGTTTACTTATTGGCTTCTCACCTCTTAACAACCCATAGAAAACACTGGTAACTTCCAATCAGAAATGACGGAAACACTGTGCATAGATGGGAATGCTATTTGGCCTGATTCCCGTTCTGCACAGCAGAGTCTGAGCTGCTCTGAGCCGGCTGGGGACCCGCACACCTGGAGTCCCAGGAAGAATGGCAGGTGTGGTCACATGTCCCACCCCAGAACTGTGGGGTTTGCAAGAAATATGGTGTTAATCCGCAGCTCTTACAGAGATAGTCTGCCCAAGTGAATGCCAAGAAGGGACGACACATCTCTGCCTGCTTCCCATGGTCCGGGACCTTCCCTTAATTGTAAGTAAACTTTGCTCCCTGTGAAGATTTGGAAGACTCGACTGGAATAGCAAAAGGAGTCGCTGCGCTGAGCCTCACAGTGTGTGGTTTATCCACAGTCATCTGCCCACATTAAGTCGTCCAGGGTCACACAGCTACTACTAAGATTCTGATCAAAGATTTGATCCCAGGTGTGCTAAAAATATATTTTCTCTCCTACAAAAGGGCCATGTCCTCAGAGACCAGCCGCCTTGGTGAGAGGAAAGGGCGACTTTAAGATACAGACCAGGCTTTCAGAGCAGGAGTGACCCCGGCCTCACCTCTAAACGTGGCCATCGTGGCTGTCCCCGAGTGTGAGGTGGGTGGAAGTTCAGCACCGCATCTGGAATCAGACTTCCTGAGCTGGAACCAGCTCCTCGACTAAGACAGTGAACTTAGGCAAATCACTTCGCC
>JAQIFY010005798.1:0-10782 GCA_028533085.1 Varecia variegata | reverse complement strand
AGTCGTGTCTCAGTAAAGCTGTTACGACAGGACAGAAAGGGAGAGGACGGCCCTGACCCATCCGGGGGATGAAACGCTCCTCGGGGACACAAAGGAACACGCTGTCAGCACACACAACTTGGAGGGATGCCACGCACACTGCCTACGTGAAGAAGCCAAAAGGCTACACGCCACACGACTCCGTTTACACAGCGTCCGGGAAAAGGCGACAGCGCCAGGAGAGGAAGCACGTCCGTGGCCGCCGTGGGCTGCGGGTGGACGAGGTGCCGACAAGGAACGGGGTGAGGGAAGGTTTGGGGTGACGGACCCGCTGTGCGTCGTGATCAGGCTGCACGACTCTGTCACAACTCACCGCACAGCACGCCAAGAAGAGTGACTTTCGCCGTCTGTGAATGACACCTCCACGCACGCATATGCACACAGCCTCGTGTGACATCATAATGTCTTCCGAGTTTTTAATATTTTTCGAAAAGAACAGATAATTTACAAGACGTGCATATGTATTTCTTACCCTCAACCCTAAATTTTCCTAACATGGCCAGAAATTCCTGTAATCGGAAGTTTGTTAAAAAGAAGAAAGGGAGTTGGCTAGAAAGCAAATAGCTGAAGGTGGGGGAGGGGCAAATCAACGTAAAAATCTGATGTTAAAAAAATATCATTGAATTTGTAGACCCATGTTCCTAATATGCGCGACAGCCCAAGGTGGAGGCAATCCCATGTGGCGTTTACATGTGCAACGGAACGTTACTCGGTCCTAAAAAGAAAGGAAATTCTGACACATGCTACAACATGGATGAACCTTGAGGACATTTTGCGACGTAAAATAAGCCAGCTGCGAAAGAGACAAGTGCTGTGTGGTCCACTCACTCGGGGCCCGAGCGCAGTCACATCCACAGAGACAGAAAGTAGAAGGGAGGTTTCCGGGGGCTGGGGAAGGGGACACGGGGAGTTGGCAGTTAACAGATCCAGTGTTAGTTGCACAAGATGAGTAAGTTCCGGAGACAGGCGGCTGGGACAGTTGTGCAACAATGTGAAGGTATTTAACGCCGCTGAACTGTGTATTTGAAATGGTTAAGAGAGCAAATTTTATGGCATGTGTATTTTACCACACACACAAAAACCAAAACAAACAAAAAAACCCCAATGACTCTTTCCCACAGTCCACTGTGCACGCCCTGGGCCCTCGACCTGCGGCAGACAGAGCCTCGAGGTCGCCAGGCACGGCCGGGGCGTGGGAGGACCAGGCTCTGGGGGGAATGGCTGCTCCTCTCCGGCTCCACTGCCAGCCGGCGGGCTCTGGCCCCAGGTTCTCACGAACGCCAGAGGGCCCCACAGAGGTTTCTCGACAGCCGCCCTACATGAGCCTTGCAAGGTGCCCACTGAAGCATGAAGCTCCACTAACACCGAAGCTCTAGCGTGTCTGCTTTGCACACAGACACAAAATACCACGCTGTCTGGACAGGTGCTCGCCAACGGGAGACTGGGAGCCGGGAGCCCAAGCAAAGGTGAGCACAGGTAGGACGTCTGCTGTCCAGCTGGGGGTCGAGCTGTCCAGAGAGTGCCCATGATCCATGAGCACGTGGTCGGGGGGGCAGTGAGCAGGGCTTATGGCAGCTACACACCCCACACTTACCCTATCCTCCACGTGAGACCCCTCTCTGGCCCACTGTGGGCACATCGGACCACCCTACCTCACCATCAGCCAGTCCCTTGGCTCAACACCGTGTGCCAGTTGTTCCAAGCCTACAGAACCCCGTGGCTGGCAGGTCCTTCTTTACATTCTGCCATTCCCGTGTGCTGCCTCTGCTCGGAAGGCCTCTCCCCCTCCCCAACAACGGCCTAACACACTCCTTTTCATCTCAGTCCATTCAAGACCCAACCAATGGGCCGCCCCCACCAAGATGCCCTCCTCGCACTAACCCAGCAGTCAGTCCCTTCTCAGGGTCTGCTTGGACTGACCTCCGTTGCCAGCACCCATCTATCAGCTGTTACATGTCTATGCATTCGTTGGGGTCAAAGATGGAGTCAAGGCCTCAGCATCGTGCTTGGACCCCAGTGGGTGCTACATAACTTCAAAGGAACAGATGGATGGTTGGAGGATGGATAGATGGATGGTTGACTGGATGTCACACGGACAGATAGATAGATGAATGATGGACAGATGGATGGATGGGTGGATGATAGATGAATAAAGAATAGATGAATGGATGGCTAGTTGGATGGACAGATGGATGAATAAAGAATAGATGAATAGATGGCTGGATCGCTCATTGGATGTTAGATGGACAGATGGACCCATGGTTAGATGAATGGTTGGATGAAAGATAGATGAATAAAAAATAGATGAATGGATGGCTGGATGGCTGATTGGATGTTAGATGGACAGATGGACCCATGGTTAGATGAATGGTTGGATGAAAGATAGATGAATAAAGAATAGATGAATAGACGGCTGGACAGACAGTTGGATGGACGGACGGATGAATGATGGAATGGATCAGGCATGGCTACTGCCTTCTCAAGAACATCTGTTGCTAGGAAACAGAGGAGCGAGAGTTTACTCACCTTGGGGCTTGCGAAAGATTCAGGATTTCAACACCCTGTTCTCTCAACGTGGAGAGGTTTTTTTTAAATTCCTTTGACCAATAAATGACTATTCTCTTAACTTTCTATCTTGGAAAACTTCAAACAAATAAAAAGTAGAGAAGAGTACCACGAATGCCCATGAACTCCACCAATTCCACTTCAAGGATTATTAAACTCGTGGCCAGCCTTGTTCAGGGAATGAATGTTCAGCCCTGGGAAGCAGCAGGACACAGCAGAGCAGAGGGAGGTGGAAACCAGGCAACCACCTCCCTTCTCTGTTTTTCCACCTCCAGCAACTTCACTGAGGAAAGAGTCCTCGTGGGACCAGGAAGACTGACCCCACCTGCCTCCCAGGTTCCAGGAGAGAAGCTCATGCAAGGTCCTGAACACTCGAGATGCCCACACACGGCTTTGTCATCAATTTTGTCACCGCCAGGCGTTAGGAGGCAGCCCACTGCAGAACACAGGTTGGCCAACTGCAGCCCACAGGCTAAATCCAGCCCACTGCCACCTGTTTTCATGCGACCCAGGATCTAGGAATGGTTTCTGCAGTTTTAATGATTACTTTCTAAATGGTTACGTAAGTACCTACAAAAAGTAGCCTCAATTTTGCCTCTGACTACCTGGCCCTTAAGAAAAGGGCGGCCAATCCCAGCATTGTAGAACTAAGAGCAGAGGCTCAAACAACCATCCCTGGTTCAAATGCAGGCTCTGCTGCGGTATCTTCTCATCCTTCCTAAGCTCCGGCTCACCTGGGCAACCCCCAGCTCTCCACAGCAGCGGCGCAGGGCTTGGGTTCTGGAAGGTGAACGGGATTCCCTGGCAAAACACAAAACCAAATTCAAGCACTAAGTTCCAGTCAAGGGAGGGATCCTCTCTCTCCTGCAAGACCACCAGAGCGGGACACTGGCAAACTCGGGGTGGGGGGAGGTCCACCTCGAGCCAAGCCTGCCACGTGGAACATTCTGCAGGAAAGCAGTGACTTCCACTGAGGCGTCCACACCCCACGGGGGCGCAGATGTTCAGCACCGGAGTCCTTCCTGCCCTGGCACCCGCTCCAGACCGACCAGCTCACCCCAGGGCTGGCCCACCCAGGCTGGGACAGCCCCCACCCCAGCTGGCACTGGGAACGCTCACAAAAGTCTAACGGGGACCAGACAGGGAGCTTCCGCTGCAGGAAGAGAGCCTCGGATTCCGATCCCAGTGGGGTCCACACGAGGCAAGCAGGCTGCAGCAGGGACCAGTCATCTGTAATGAAGGTAAACGATGGCCCCAAAGTAACCTAATGTGACCCCCCCACACGCACGCCTACCCATCTCCATGCTGGCCTCCGCACAAGCATTCCTGACCACGTGGGGCTGTGCTCCAGCCGGCAAGACACCAGCTGGCACCACCAGGCCTCCCGCTGCCAACCACCTGCCTGAACGCCCTCGCCTCTGCCCTGGCAGATGCCCCAACGCTGCCCTCTGCCCCCCCACACTGACGGCGGGGCCTCCCTGCTGCCCACACTCTGCATTTCAGCACACTGCTCCAGGTGACACCTGCACGGCCTTGGGACATCTGTTCCAGTCCTGGCAGCTGACCTGTGGACTGGCCAGTGGGCAGTGCAGAAAGACAACACAGCAGCCAGCAAATAAATGTCCTGGTTCCCGTTAAACCTGCATGCAGAGCAAATCCACCCGACCCACCGCGGGCTCAGGAAGCCAGACTCAACCGGGGTCTTATGGAGAGGCCGCTTCGGGACAACAGGGGTTTCCAAAGGATTTGCTGGGCGGCACGACTTAATTTTATTTAGAATCACAAAACTAAAGGGATCTTAAAGATGCTACTGTTCAGCTTCCTCACTTACAGCTGGGAATTCCGAGGCCCAAGGAGTTTAAGTGATTTACCACAATCAGAACGGCAGCCAACGACACAGCTAAGATGGGCAACACAGAACAGGAGAAAAAGCAAGTGTGAGAACCTGCTCTAGAAGCCAGGAGCCAGGACGGTGCAGACTCCTGGACCACCAGCTCTCAGCTGCAGCGAGAGCAGAGACAACAAGATGGCACGTCCTCCACAGCGGGCGATGACTAGTCAGTATGGAGAAGTGGCCATTCCTTTCCCTTCTTCTCCAAGCCCGTGGCACCACGCTGCCCTCCCTCCAAACACAGCCTTGCTGTCTCTGCCCCTCCGCGGGCCGAGTTCTGGCCGGGACATTCTGAACCCACTGCAAGTCCTCACACGCAGGGAGGCGTTTGTCCCCACAAACCCAACGGCGTCCTGCTGCCCCAGCCCATGCGCTGCCACGCAAGTTTCTTTCCTTTGTAAAATCCCTTTTCTACCACATTCTGTTTCCTTGGAGCTTCGCTTAAAGCTAAGCAGGAACTCCGTGAGCCAGAATTCACTGGACGATGCTATCTGGCAGACCGAGCCCTCTGCCAGGATGCACGGCAGAGAAGCCAAATTGCTTTTCAGATTCAGTTACACGCAGTCCAGAACAGCAATAAACTAGCGAGTTTCACAGCAGACAAGGGGACAGCGAGTTCCTGCCCTACCAAGGAGCATGGTGCTGACAGAGGACTATTGCCAGTGGCCTCAGTGTGGCCCCGCTCAGGGCCCCTCCCTACGCAGGCCTGGCTGTCTCCAAGGGCCGTTAAGAAACCAGAAGAAACCAGGAGTTCCCACGGGGCCCAGCCTAGGACAGGCCCCCTGACCTAATGCAAACCCTAATCTCAGATAAGGACCCACCGGGCTCGGCCTCCTACCAGCTGACGGAGCTGCTTCAGTAAAATCCTGCAAAAAGAACGAGGGCAGGAAAGAAGTCAAGGGAGAGTAGACCATTAACCTCAAAGCCAAGGGCAAACTGGAACCGCATTTCTGGAAGGTAATTTGGCGGCAGGTATCAAGAATCTTAATACAGAGCTTTTAAAGGATGGGAAAAAAAAAAAAAAAAAAGAATCTTAAAGCCACCCACACCTCTGACCTGGCAAACCCAGTGACAGACGCCTACCCTGTCATGGGTGGAATCGCATATAAAAAAAAAAATTGGCTGAATGTAAGTAACACCACGGAACCGTACACTTACAAATGGTTGACATGGTTGAGCGCGGTGGCTCACGCCTGTAATCCTAGCATTTTGGGAGGCCAAGGTGGGAGGAATGCTTGAGGCCAGGAGTTTAAGACCAGCCTGGGCAACATAGCAAGACCCCATCTCTACAAAATATAAAAAATTACCCAGGCATGGTGGTGTGAGCCTGTAGTCCCAGCTACTTGGGAAGCTGAGACAGGAGGATCGCTTGAGCCGGGGAGTTTAAAGTTGCAGTGAGCTATGTTAATGCTACTGCACGCTAGCCTGGGAGAGAGAGTGAGACCCTGTCTCAAAAAAAATAAAATAAAATAAAATAAAATGTCCCAAGTGCCCATCAACACAGGGATGCATAAAAAGAATGTGGTATGTACAAACAATGGAACATTATTCAGCCTTAGAAAGGAAATTCTGACACACACTACAACATGGATGAACCTTGAGGACATTAAGTGAAATAAGCCAGTCGTTAAAAGACAAATACTGTATGATTCCATTTATGTGAAGTACCCAGAGTAGTTAAATTCATAAAGACAGAAAGTAGGATGGTGGTTGCCAGGGGCTGGAGGGAGGGGGAAGGGAGAGTTATTGTATAATGTGTATAAATGGGTACAGAATTTCAGTTTTGCAAGCTGAAAATAGTTTTGGAAATGGATGGTGGTGACAGTTGTCCAATAAGGTGAATGTGCTTAATATCACTCAACTGTGCATGAAAAAAATGGCTTAAAATGGTAAATTTTATTTTATGTATATTTTACAATTTTTTAAAAAATGTTTTTAATGGTTTAAATGGCAAATTTGTATATATTATTTTACCACAATTTTTAAAACTAATGCAATATACCAATATATTAATTTATATTAATTATATATAATAATAATGATGTAATTAATATAATGTAACATACCAGAAATTAATGATGTAATTGTACTGTATGGGAATTATTTATTTTATTTTTTTTTGGAGGCAGAGTCTCGCTCTTTTGCCCGGGCTACAGTGCCGTGGTGTCAGCCTGCTCATAGCAACCTCAAACTCCTGGGCTCAAGCAATCCTCCTGCCTCAGCCTCCCGAGTAGCTGGGACTACAGGCATGCGCCACCATGCCCGGCTAATTTTTTCTATATATTTTTAGTTGTCCAGATAATTTCTTTCTATTTTTTTTAGTAGAGACGAGAGTCTCGCTCTTGCTCAGGCTGATCTCGAACTCCTGACCTCGGGCAATCCTCCCACCTTGGCCTCCCAGAGTACTAGGATTACAGGCGTGAGCCACCACGCCCAACCTATATGGGAATTATATCTCAATGAAGCTGTTAAGAAAAAAAGATGTTTACTGAAACATTCTAATAACCAGCTACATACAGTAACCACTCTAAATGTCCAAAATTCATTAAAATTATATAAATTAAATCATAACTCTATTACAGAGTAATGTGGCCCTTAAAAATAATAGTTACAAAGTATTTATTAATACAAGAAAACACACACTGACAAAAAGTAGGATACCCAACCACACATCAAAATCTCAGCTATCTAAAAACATTTTAGATGTAATTATATATAAAGTCAGGAAGAAAATTAAATCTTCCTTAACACTGAGCAGAAACCTGTCTCCCTGAACTCTCCAGGCATTAATCTAGCCTTCCAGCCATGACCCTGAACAAATCTCTTTCTTGACATGCCAGCTCTCCAAATCCTGTGTCTGTGGACTCCTAGAGATCGAAGGGTCTGAACCCTGGCTACAGAGTCAAATCGCCCAAGGAGCTTTTCAAAAATCCCAGACCCCCTGGGAGGAGAAAAGCAGACAGCCACGTGTGAACTGCCCTGAACAGGGGTGGGCTCTAGGAGCGTCCTCCAGCTGACACCAGCAAGGAAACAGGGAACTCGGACCCACAACTGCCAGGAAGTGACTTCTGCCAACAACCTGAGTGAGCTGGGAAGAGGACCCGAATCCCAGATGGGAATGCAGCCCTGGCCAACACCTTGATTTCAGCCTTGGGAGACCCTGAGCGGAGGAGCCAACTACGCCGTGTCCAGAAACCGTGACATCAAAAAACAAAACAAGCTCATGAATCAGACTCCAGGGGTGACAGGCTATGTGTATGTCAAAGAGAGAGAGAGAGAAACTTATTAACTGCACGGGGCAGCCAGGGTGGGGACCTACTGTCCTCGGTCACCGCCAGGCTAAATGCCCCCATTTCCTACAACTGCTCTGGGCTTAGTGGCACCAACCGCTGGGCAGCTACAGCCTCCAGGGCCTGGACACGTCCACCATCACCGGGCAAGACTTGGACTCCTAAATGCCTAGTGCTGTCCTGCTGACTCACAGGAGGTCCTGGCCAAATGAAACCCCCAGACCTTTTCCAAATGAACCACAGCCCAGCCTTGAAGAAGCCCCCTTGGAGCTTCGAACCAAAACGGCTCTGGAAAGGGAACAGCCAAGGACAGAACACCAGTCCTAAGCCACCTGCTGTGGGCCAGCGCGGGTGTCTGAGCACACACCGTGATGCCTGCAGATGTGAGGACGGTCCCCACGGGGAAGTCTGCTCCAGCTTTTGATGTCCAAGGTCTTGTTCACAGTCACGCCCCGTCACGCCTTGTCTTAAAATTCAATGAGCATAAAGTGACCCTCCTCCCCTAGGAAGGACTCTGATTAACTCCCATACATGAGGACAGGGACAGGGAGAAAGGAGAGACAGAAAAGAAAGAAACATCATTTTCCACTGTCCTCTGGGATCTACGACCGAGGCGGTTTCCACCCGGGGAATTGGGGCGCGGCCCAAAGCAGCAGGCGCTGCCCCAGAAGCCCGGTGCTTCCTGAGCAGGCAGAACAAAGCGCCTCTCCCAGACAGCCAGCGGGCCAGGTCCCAGCCCGGGGACCTTCCGGGACTTCCTCGCCAGAGTTTCTGGAACCCGAGACTGCAGACTTAGCGGGATAAATAAGCAAGCACAGGGCTGAGGACACAGGCGTGCGGATGGGGACCGGTCTCCGACGCGTCCTCAGACGCCCCTTTCTGAAGCCCCACTGGCTCTTGCCCGGAGGGGCATCTGCCTCTACGGCTCACACCGTCTGGCCACCGAAGAAATGCCACGGAGGAGGAAACCAGACTTGCGTTAATAGTCACAACCCGCGTTTGTGAGAGCCAAAGTCTAACAGCGCCTGACCAGCCGTTCCGGGCCACGAGGGTGGGTCCTCCGACTGCTCCCACATACGCCTCGCTCACCCCCCAGAGCCCCCACTCGGACACCCTCCCCCTGGGGCTCCGGCCCACCAGTCCCCTCCTCAGCACGCAGACAGGGACGTGGCCCTGCATCTGGAACGGAGCGGGCCCACGGGGGACATTCAGGGAGCACTCGGACCCCGATCTCCGCCCCACTGCCAGAAGCCTGGACACAACAGCCCCCACGTAGTGCTCCGGCTTCATCCTCACCCGCCGCAGCCTGGCCTCTGCCCTTGCCACCACGACCTCCGAGCGGTCACTTCCTTGTAGCCTTTCAACACAAACTCCCCGACTTCTCTCTTGTGTGACCCCCAAACATGTAAAGCCTCCATGCCTGCTCCAGCCCTCCTGTCTCCGCCCCCACCATGTTTCTGTCCTTCCTCCTCAGTCCTGGCCTGGGCCTCTCTCCCCAAGACCCAGCACAGCACCACCCCCCGCAGGTTCAAACAGCCTTACCCACTTCTGTCACCCCCTCCCCAGACTCATCTCCAACCCTTCCCAACCACCTCCCTTCAAGACACCCACTCCAGGTTCCCGGCTCCCACTGGATCATCACACGCACTACTGCCAAATTCACCTTGCCAGCCCCTCCCCTGCTCAACAACCTTCAGTGACTCCCTATTGTCCTCAAAGAAAGCACAATGCCCTCAGCCTGGCTTCTGAGCCCTACACAGGATGACCCCAAGCCTCCTATCCACCCTTACCTCCCCTGTTGCCCACATTTTACACCAATTCTCCAACCAGAGCCTGCTATTTTCTGAGCACACAGTCGGCTCTCTGTATCCCAGGGTTCTACAACTGTGGATTCAACCAACCTTGAAAGGAAAGTATTTGAAAAAAAATAACAATTAACACTAAAAAATAATACAAATAAAACAATATAGTATAACAACTATTTACATAGCATTTACATAATATTAGGTCCATGTGTCACTTAACATGTGTCACTTAATAACAGGGATATGTTCTGAGAAATTCATCATTAGGCAATTTCATCATTATATGAACATCATAGAGTGTGCTTACACCAGCCTAGGAGGTACAGCCTACCACACACCTAGGCTATATGGTACGGCCTATTGCTCCTAGGCTATGACATCAGGTACTGAATATTGTAGGCAGCAACACGACAGTAAGTATTTGTGTATCTAAACATAGAAATGTAGTAAAAATAAGACAGTACGATGTTATGGGACCACCTTTATATATGTGGTCTGTCATTGACAGAAACATTGTTAAGTGGCACGTGACTATACAGAAGTGATCTAGAGATAAAGTATAGGGGGAGCCGGGTCAGTGGCTCACGCCTGCAATCCCAGTGACTTGGGAGGCTGAGACAGGAGGATCACTTGAGGCAGGGGCTTTGAGACTAGCCTGGGCAACACAGTAAGACCCCAGCTCTAAAAAAACAAAAAAATTAGCCAGGCATGGTGGTGCACACCTGTAGTCCCAGCTATTCAAGAGGCTGAGGCAGGAGGATCACTTGAGCCCAGGAGGATCGCTTGAGCCTGGGACTGTGCCACTGTACTCCAGCCTGGGTGACAGAGTAAGACACTGTCTTTAAAAAATATAAATAAAGTACATAGCATGATGCGCAGAGATGATATGCAAATACTACACCATTTGATATAAGGGACTTGAGTATCCAGGGATTTTGGTATCCATGGGGGTAGGCGGCAGGGGCTGTGTCCTAGAACCAATCCCCCAGGAATACAGAGGTCTGGCCTGCACACCACTTCCCCTAAGAAACAGGACAGACGGGAGCTTTCCCTTCCCCATATCCCACAGCACTGACCCCTCTGCAGAGCCCTGAAATCTGCCCCGTTAAGATTAGTTTAGGTACCCACTTGTCCCTGCTCTCACCCTGGCCCCCAGGCTCCTCCCACCCTAGCTAAGGGCTGAGTCTGAACC
>JAQIFY010005797.1:0-10783 GCA_028533085.1 Varecia variegata | reverse complement strand
GTGCACATTTGGGAATAACACCAATTGTGTATTTGACAGAGGCGGGGGGGGGGTGCGAGGAGGGGGATGGGTGTATACCTATATGATGAGTGCAATGTGCACTGTCTGGGGAATGGGCACGCTTGAAGTTCTGACTTGGGGGGGACGGGGTGGGGGAGGGGATGGGTGTATACCCACAGGAAGAGTGCGATGTGCACTGTCTGGGGAATGGACACGCTTGAGGCTCGGACTCGGGGGATTGGGAGGGACATGGGCAATATATCTATGCAGAACTTTTGTACCCCCATAATAAGCTGAAATAAAAAAAAATAAAAATAAATAAAAAAAAAATAAAACCCATAAGAAGAAAAAATTACTTTCCAAAAAGGCCTAAATTGGTAGAATTGCACACTAAATAAAATTAGTTTGAGAAAAAAGATTCATAAGTAAATGGGGAGAATTTTCCCCACCTTTAATTTGTACTTCCGGGGAAATGTCTGATATTTATCTAGATATGCTACTAGTTAAAAATGATGCAATATCACTAATTTTATCATAAGTTGCTACCTAACTTTCTAGTTTTATTATATTCAAATCATTCTGTTAACTACAGAAAAATAAGCTCATGGATTTGATGTTGTCTTGCCTGCAGACTCAACTATCATTTTGTGATATTTATCAACAAAGTATAAGTAAATTTTTTAGGAAAGACAATATACACTGGGGATGGAAAAAAAGACTGCTAGTTAGTGCTTCTCTCATTATTATGGCATGGTTATTTGACAATATTTTTAATTACTCATAAGTTATTAAAATAATACCCTTTTTATAGTATTATCCATTGTTTCAGAGGTTTTGATGATTTGATGTTTTGATATTTAGTGAGCATCTGCATTAGTAGCTTTTAAGAGTTAAAATAAATTTTCTTGTTTTAAGTATGTGCATATTAAAGTAATCTTTGTATCATCACTCAAAGAGAAAGAAAGAGAAATAAGAAGTGTAAAAAAATGCATACTGAGTCAGCAGTTTTAATAGTATTGCCATTTCAGGAATAATACAATGAATTAAGTCTACCAACTTTCTCTCTCTCCCTCCCTTCCTCTCTGTCTCTCTAAATCTCTTTCTCTCTCTCTCTCTCTCTTACAGACACACACACACACACACACACACACACACACACACTTCCTGGCTCTTTTGAGCTATTTAGAAATCAGAAGAAAGTTGAGTTGACACAACATATGAAGAAAAAAATAATAATTTGAGGAATAAATTTTTAATATGCATGGAAGAAGTGTGATTCTACTTTTAAATATGATAGTCATAACATTACCTTAAAATATTAAATACTCATTTTAATTTGATATTATTCATCAGATTTGTTGTTTTCTTAAGAATTATTAGAAGTAATTGGTTTACTTGAGGCATGTTCAATCAGTAAAGGTAAATGAGTAAAATTATATTTTAAAAAGTACTATACAAGATTAATAGTAGAAACTTTCATCTCTTTGGGCTTATTATTGAAATGTAATTTGCTGATTAGCATGAAAATCTTTGCAGACATCAGAGTTTTAAAGTTTTAAAAATATAAAATCAAGAATGGTTAAAGGTTATGATGGGAAACATTTTTAAGAAAGAATCGAAAAAATTGTTCCTCTTCCTATTAATTTAGAATATTCTCAGATTCTTTGTAGTTTCATTTTCTTTTTTTCCTCATTTACTCCCCAATCTTTATTCTTTTCATTACTTTTCTTTGGGAATTGAAGAAAATGCAGACAAAGCATGTGATATATTAAAAAAAAAGTAATCTGCCAAGTTTTTCATGCTATGGAGATAGCAAACTCCTCTAAATTGTACTTAACCCTGATGAAGATTTATAAGACAAAAATCACCAGCTTGCTTAGAACTCTTCAATAGAAATATAATCAACACAAATAATTATTATAGTGCAGTGGTCCTAAGCCTTTTTGGCATCAGGGACCAGTTTCATGGAAGACAATTTTTCCAAGGACCAAGGGTTGGGGGATGGCTTCAGGATGATACAAGCACATTACATTTATTGTGCAGTCAAACCTCTCTGCTAATGATAATCTGTATTTGCAGCCGCTCCCCAGTGCTAGCATCACTGCCTCAGCTCCACCTCAGATCATCAGGCATTAGATTCTCATAAGAAGCGTGCAACCTAGATCCCTCGCATGCACAGTTTACAACAGGGCTCGTGCTCCTGTGAGAATCTAATGCCACTGCTGATCTGACAGGAGGTGCAGCTTATGCGGTGATGCAAGTGATGGGGAGAAGCTGTAAATACAGAGAAAACTTTACTAGGCTGGCCCACTGCTCACCTCCTGCTGTGTGGTACTGGTCTGTGTCACTGGGATTGGGGACCACAGTTACAGTGAGTTCAAACATTAGCATTGTGAGTCTTTTCTCTTGAGGAAAATTGCTCATCTTATAGAAGTGAATTAATGCTTTGGGTTGAATTTCCTAGGATTCTGAATTATTTAGTCTGGAACTTACCACAACTGAGATATTTTTTAAATGGAGATATTTGTCCTAGGTAATCTCACAAGTCATTCTGATGACTTTTAATACATATTAATATTCAGTTTCAAAATCCTTTGGTTTTTGGTATCACATGGAACTACTTCGTTTTCAGAATCAATATTACACTTCTTTCCTACCATAACTTTTCTCTAACCTAATGACACTTCTGGCTCTTATTACAGGTTCCTTTTCCTGCTCATAACTTTTTAAACTTTTGGTCTAATTTCACTTATCAACCTAATTCACTCTTCGTTTCAGTGGTCAGTCATTTCCGATGCCACTCATTCCTCAAGGGCAGACTTCAACTTTATATACTTCACATACTTCTACTTCAAGGACGCCTTCTTTCAGTGTTCTAGCTTTACTCAGCTCCCATGTGTCCTCATGGCACTATTCTATCATTTACCATATTCTATTTTGTTTTGTGACTATTTCTGAAAATACCTCAGTTACCTGCTGGATCGTAATCATGTTGAATTTGTCAAGTTAAACGCCACCATAGAGTCCCATGTCACCTATGCATTGGATTTTCTTACCTCCTAAGAAGCACTGATGTCCAAAGTCAAAAAAGTTTAACACTTGCACTCATTACAAATTTCCCAAGATATGATCTCGTCTGAATTTCCAGAGAATGTAAAATTAGATTTTGCCTCTGTAGTATTTGCATTTCCCAAGCTTTCTTTACCGACATATCTGAGACTGTTCCCAATAACTGAAATTAAGCCCAGCTTTAATTTTGTCCTGGTTGAATGGGAGTAGGGAAGGTGTCCTTCCTCCATCTTGTATGGGATATTTAAGAATGGCCCTGTGCTACAAAAACAAAGGAGGTCAGTGTGGTGGTTTTGTGGAGGGTTTACTCATGGAACAGCCAGAAATAAATTCCTCAAATTTTCTACTATTCCAGAATAATGAGAGAAGGCATCTGATTAGATATTTTATTTTCCAGCTGCTCAGAATGTCCTTTTCCTTTGCTTTTACAAACCAAAATCTTATTTATGTTGTAAGACACAGCTTAAATGGTATCACTTTTATTAAACCACTGCTGATCAATCTTCCCTATCAATCTCTTTTACTTTAAACTTTTAAAATATTTTTAAAATATCTAGATCAAATATGTAAACTTTTTCACTTTTTTAAATATTCTCTATTCTTATTTTAGAATTTTCTGCTTCATAATTTCCATGAGTGCAAAAGCAGATACTGTTTTTATATTTAAAACCATACATAGTAAGGTCACAAGAAAAAATTAAAAACATCTAGTAGGTTATTGAGAATATTTTAATGAATGAAAGTTCATAATATAATGGCATGATAGTCATTTTGAAGAGATAAAACAACTGGTATACATTCCTTTGACACTCTCAATTTATTATTTATAAGCTTGCAAATTATAATATCTATGAGTTTGATTGGGTTTATTATAATTGAATTAGATAAGTGGCAAGAAATGAAATCATGGTAATGAGCTATAAAATAGATGAGTTATGCTATTTAGTTGATTGTAACCACAGAGCCAGTTGGAGGCAAAGCCAACATTGAGAAACCAGGTAATCTGATCATCCAGCTGTGAACCACTGTACTAGCTAGCATTTGCAAATAGATGACCGTAGATTTTCTATCTATTCAAGCCTATCTAAATACCACATGAGAATTATTTACATAATAAATTTACCCATGGTCAATATTTATCTTCTAGTTACATTATTTCTGATATGAAAATAATTTAGAAATCCAGTTTTGGCAATATAGAAAGCTAAAATACCTGAAAACTCTCTTGCTACAATTTTCCTTTACAAATATTAGTATATAAGGAGGCCTCCTATTAAATATGTAACAAAGCTCACAAGAACATAAGGAAATTTCTATAAACCTTAAACAAGAGGCAATTAGAACATTAAGGACATGATAACTGTGAGGTCTTGGAGATCATCTCAATAATCTAGGGCAATTTTGCCCCCAAGGGAACATTTTGAAATGTATGGAGACACTTTTGTTGCCACAACTAGAAGAAGGTGTCCTACTGGCATCTAGAAGGTAGAAGACAGGATTACTGCTAAACTTCCTACAGTGCACAAGATACAATGCCCTGCCATCATCCCCCTCACCCCAACCAATTATCTATCCCCAAATGTCAATGGTGTTGATGTGTTGATGTGCTTTAGGGACCTAGGTATTGATTCCCAGCTGAAGATGGGAGAGAAGTTCTTGAGCTAATGAGATACACCAAGTCCTCTATTAATGTCATTTCCCTCAACATAGTTTCCTTATAACATGGATGAGGAAAAATCAGTTCTGGCTGGGGCCACCGTCTGTGTGGAATTTGCACATTATCCCCATGTTTGCATGGATTTTCTCTGGGTACTCTGGGTTCTTTCCACATCCCAAAGATGTGCATGTTAGCTGAACTGGCATGTCTAAATGGCCCCATTCTGACTGACTGTGACCGTGACCGTGTGCAACCTGCTATGGAATGGCAGCCTGTCCAGGGTGGGTGGGTTCCTGCCTTGCACTGGGAATACGCAGGTAGGTACTTATCTTACTTGTTTTTATTAATCTTTCTTAAATATATGTATGGCTCACTTTTATTTTAATCTTTAATATTAGAAGTGTTTTGGTCTTAATTTAGAAGTTTGATGATGTTTTTGTGACCAACAATAAGCCATAGAAACTTAACTGTTTACTTCCTGTTTTGTTTTCATTTATTGCAGCATTTCCCTTTATTGCAATTTAATTTCAAACACTTTGAATTAAAAAAAATTGAAATATAAAAAAAGAAACTTAACTCTTGTTGATATCAATTAACCCTTGGAAAAAGTGGTTTCATTACATGTCCTTTTGCTTAAAGTCACAGTTTCTAAGAACTTACTAATGACATTAAGTGAGCACTTCCTGTTTAGTGAGTTAGAACTGAAATACCTTCCATTAGAAAGGGAGGACCTTGTCAGGGTTAACTTGCAGCAAACTGCAGAACTAGAAAAAAGTCTGCTATACAGGCAAAAGGAAAGTTTTGTGTTTGGACTCTGAAAATTTGTAGCCATGCTATACCTGTAGGAATTCCTGAGGGAATACCTTATTTCAGGCATCCTCTGTTAATAAATCTGAGATAACTTCTAGCCATAAACTTGACTCTGTTGTGGTAAAACACTTGGGAATTAAGCAGAAGCAAGTGCAAAGAGCATTGGAGAAAAATATTTTCAACATAGTCACACATATATAAGGCTCACTAAAGGTAAACTCATAATCTGAACTATTAAATACACTATGAGCAAGAGATCACAGACAATAAATACAACAGAAGGATTCAAACGACAAGCAGTTCAGAGAACAGAATTTTTCTAGACATTTTCTTTTAAATAGATGTGTTCAAAATAATGATACAAGAAATAGGGAAACAAGAGAAAAGAAGGCATTATTAATTTAACAGCAACCAGGCCATAAATGAATGGGATGATATTCAAAAAGTAAATGGTTGAATTTATTTCATTTTTGGTAAAATATATGAATTCTCAGTTATGAGTCCTGAGGAAGATAAATATAAATAAGTATACATCAACAAGCATGGTAGTGATGTCGCAGAGGATTGAAGACAGAAAGGTAGTCTTAAAAGCAACCAAAGTAGTAAAGGCAAGGAACAGCAGAGAACAACAATGATCTGAAATGCAGGTTTTTCAATGGCCATATTGGAAAGCACAGGATGATACAATGTATTCGAAGTGCACTGAAAGTAATTGTCAACCTGGCATTTTATGTTTTGAGAACGTAAAGAAATTTTGAAATAAAATTTTTAAAAAGTTCCTTGCTGAAAGGATGACAAAAGCATGGTTATCAACTCTAGCTAACCATTAGAATCATTTGAACTTTTAAAATTCTTAAAGGCAAGCCACGCTTCAGATCTATTAAATCAGGATCTCTGAGGGTGTGACTGAGTCCCCAGTATTTTTTAAAGTTCTGTAGATGCCTTTAATATGTCACCAAGTTTGAGAATCACTATAGTTAACAAAATATTTTAGCAAGAAAGAAACCAAACCCCAAAGGAAGAAGTAAGCAAGACAGTGGCAAATAAGCAATTGTTGAATATATAACAATAATAATAACTATATATAATGCATGTCTTTATATATTTACTTTATATATGTATATATATGCTACAAAGTAAGTCTAAAGAGATAATAAAGACTTTCCATTTGTAAATCATGTTTTCTAATAATATTGTAATTAAATTAAAAGTCTAAAAATTAGTCCAAAATACCCAAATTTAAGAATTTCAGAAGAAACTATTTAAATATTCATGGATCACAAGAATCATAAGAAAAGGAGAAGAAATTTTAATTAGAGTGATCATGGAAATATTATTTGTGGGCTGCATTTAGAATGGTGTGATGATTAATTTTAGGTTGTCAACTTGATTGGATTAAGGAATACCTAGAAACCTGGTAAAAATGTTACTTTTGAGTGTTTGTGCCTGTGTTTCCAGAGGATAGTAGTATATGAGTCTACGTGGACTAGGTGGGAAAGATCCACCCCCAATGTGAGTGAGCACCATCCAATCTGCTGGGAACCTAGATAGAACAAAAACAGAGAAGTGACTGTGTCGATCTATGTGCTGAATCTGGTATACACTCTTCCTCTCCTGTGCTTTGATAACACTCCAGGATCCTTGGCCTTTGGACTCCATGACTTACACCAGAGGCCTCCTGAGTTCTCAGGCCTTTGACCTTGGACTGAGAGTTACACCTTTAATGCTCTTATTTCTGAGGCCTACAGACTTGGACTGAACCATGCCACCAGCATCTAAGGGGCTCCAGCTTGCAGATGGCCTGTCCTGGGAATTCCCAACCTCCATAATCATGTGAACCAATTCCTCTAGTAAATCACCTGATATCTATATCATCTATATCTATATTTCATTGGTTCTGTGTCTCTGGAGAACCCTGCCTAATATAAATGGTATTTAAAGGGAAATTTAGAATGTTATGAGCTTATGTGAGAAAACATGAAATAGAAAATTATTGATAAAAATTTCTATTCTAAGACATTATGAAAAATAAAATGGTAAATCCAAAGAAATGAGAAAGGAAATAATTAAGATGGAAACATAATTAAGAAAATAGAAAACAAATAATAGAGGGCGTATATAAAATAAAATACTGATTCTCTGAAAAGGCAGACAAAAACTACAAATCTCTGAAAAAAATTGATTAAGAAAAATGCTGAGAAAATATCAATAGATTCTGCCAATACTACAAAAACACAGTAAATAGATAATAAAATGTATCATGACATAGAATAATTGTCAATCAATTTGAATGTTCAGAGGAAGTCAAACAATTTCTTAAAAAAAGTAATTTAGCAAAACTGAAAAAAAAATCAATTTATAACCATTAAATTAATTGAATAAGAATTTATAAAATTTATATTAATATATTCCATATACAATGATATAACAGGCAAACTGTATCAAACATGCAATATATCAAAAATCATGATTATAAAATATATAATTCCATATGTATATGTAAAGCTCTTAGATCTGTACCCAAGATAAATTTATGACAAAGTTCATTGAAGCATTGTGTTTTAAAGAGAAAAACTAGAAGCTTAATTATGCAATAATAAGAGAATGAGTAATTCTAACACATTCTAGTAATAGAATACAATTGAATAGTGAAAATAAATTAAAGCTCCATGTATTGATATAAATATGGACAGATCTCAAATTAGGAATCCTGAGTAAAATAAGTAAGCTGAAGAAAACTGCATATAGCATGACATCATTTAGAAAATATTCAATAATATGTAAAATAATGTATGCACACATATATACATTATTAATTATATATATATAATAAAAATATGGTATGGGACATAACATCCAAATTTGGGGTGGTCATTAGCTCTTCAGAAGCTATGAGGAAAAGGGAATCATAGGGACCTGTCTATAGGTAGTTCCAACTGTATTGCTAATGATTTATTATGTCAAAAAAATATAAATATTGGCCAGGTGAGATGGATCACACCTATAATCCTAACACTTTGGGTGGCTGAGCCAGGAGGATTGATTGAGGCCAGGATTTCCAGACCAGCCTCAGCAAGAGAGAGACCCTGTCTCTACAAAAAAAAAGAAAAATCAGCCTGGCATGGTGGCCTGTGCCCGTAGTCCCAGCTACTCAGGAGGCTGAGGCAGGAGGATTACTTGAGCCCAGCAGTTTGACGGTGCAAGTGAGCTATGATGACGCCAGTGCACTCGAGCCCAGGCAACAGATGGAGACCCTGTCTCTCTCTTTCTCTTTCTCTCTCTTTCTCTTTCTCTCTCTCTGTCTATATATGTATATATGTGTGTGTGTGTGTATAAACACTGATAAAAGTATGGCAAAATATTATGTTTTATTAATAGCAGAGCTGGTTGTATATGAATATTCATGATATTTTTATATGCATTTTACAGGTTTATAATACTTCCAACAGTAAAAGGAAAGGAGTACTGCTATATTTTTCTAAAAAAGCACCTATAACTAAAATTATGTGGAAGCAAGTTAATTTTGTGGCCAAAGCATCTATAAAAATCCGGTTGTTCAAATTTACTTCACAAAACTGCGGCAAGATGAGAACTCTCTTCCTCAAACTAAAGTCAACTGATTTATTTGCAGAACTCAGCGGTGCATCATGCAGTCAGCAACCTCTTAGCCCTAGCCTGCAATGTGAGCACCCCAGGAGATCAACCATTGCACCGCTACTCTGCTTCTCTCCAGATTAGGGCTGGAGAGCCTGAAGCGTTCATGGGTGAAATGGACACATACAGAGGCTCTCCTTGGCTTAGTTTAATGTTTCATTTGGTGCCAAAAAGTATTATACTTTCATTCCACTTACATTCTTCTTCTATTTGTGCATGAGTGAAAAATCTATTACATGTCAAAGAAGATCAGTGAAAAGAAACTAATATTGCTCAAAATAAAATTTATTTTTACTATAATTCACCATTTTTTCTCCTTCTGCATTTTGATTGGAATCTAGTCACAATACAGTTCAACTTACCCTTTGCAATGCCAAATATTTATAGATAGCAAGTGCTCCACTTTCTCTCCATGAACTAATTCCACATGTACAGTTATATATGTCTGTGGAACTGAACCCCTCAAGTCTCACATTCAGTATATTAATAATTTATTTTTGTATTGTATACTCAAGCTGATTTTCCCAAACTTTTTAAATACACCATGCTAGCTTCTTAGCATTTACTAGAAGATTATTCTTGTTGTTGAAGTTAAACTGGTGGGATTCTCCAGGGGGAATTCTAAGCAGAATTATTTAAATGCCCTTTGAGGTGGTTAAGCGTTTATAGGCTCACATCAATGAATGGAGTGTGCCCATTTAATCCCTCTTATTCCTCTGTTCTAAAAACTCTTCCTATTCTCATACCTCTTCCACATTTGTTAGCATTTCCTTATTTGCTAGAGGAAGCAGCTACCAGTATAAGCTTTACAAAGTAAACTGCAGTGTAAAGTTAGAATATAATGGTGCCTAAAATAGTTACTAAAATCATTCAAATGATCTTGGACCCTGGGAAGTTTGCATTGCCTTAATTTTGGTTTTGTATAATCACAATTGTTTTATAGTACAGGATTAATAATAGAGTATACTACACAGGACTTCTATAAAGCCTCAAAATAATACTTGTAGGTCATTTAGCTCACTGTTTGGCACATATTTTCTATCCAGTGGTCCCAACCTTTTTGGTAGCAGGGACCAGTTTCACTGAAGAAAATTTTTCCACAGACTGTGGGGAAGCCAGGAGCCGGGGCTCAGGCGGTGATGACAGCGATGGGAGCACCTATAAATACAGATGAAGCTTCGCTTGCTCGCCCAACGCTCGCTCTCCTCCTGCTGTGCAGCTCCCCCATCTCTTCCTAAGTTTTAGGGAAGACAATTTTTCCATGGGGGGTGCAGAGCTCTGCGCCTGGTCCCTAATAGGCTGTGGTTAGGTATGGGTCCATGACGTGGGTGGTTGAGGACCATAGTTATCTGTGCAATGAATGTTTGTTTTGTTTTGTGACAGAGTCTCACTCTGTTGCCCGGGCTAGAGTGAGTGCCGTGGCGTCAGCCTAGCTCACAGCAACCTCAAACTCCTGGGCTCAAGCAATCCTACTGCCTCAGCCTCCCCAGTAGCCAGGATTACAGGCATGTACCACCATGTCTTTCTAATTTTTTCTATATATTTTTAGTTGTCCAGCTAATTTCTTTCTTTTTTTTTCAGTAGAGGCGGGGG
>JAQIFY010005796.1:0-10785 GCA_028533085.1 Varecia variegata | reverse complement strand
TACAGGGTACAAATGTTTTGGTTACATGGATTGTTTTTGTTCTGCTTGAGTCCAAGTGTGCCCATCACCCAGATAGTGTACATTATACCCATTAGGTATGATTTCACCCATCCCCTACTCCCCGCTCCTACCTGCTTGATTTCCGCTGGGTTTTACCTCTATCTGTTCACATGAGTGCTAATCAGTTAGTTCCAATTTAATAGTGAGTACATGCGGTGTTTGTTTTTCCATTCTTGTGCTATTCTTCATTTAGGAGAATGGTCTCCAGTTCCATCCAGATTGTTGCAAAAGGTATTAATTCATTTTTTTATAGCTGAGTAGGACTCCATGGTATACATATACCACATTTTATTAACCCACTCATGAACTGATGGGTGGGCACTGGGGTTGATTCTACATATCTGCGATTGTGAACTGTGTTGCAATAAACATTCAAGTGTCTTTTTGATAAAATTACTTTTTTCCTTTGGGTAAATACCCAGTAGTAGAATTACTTTATCAAATGATAGATCTACTTTTAGTTTTTTGAGGAATCTCCATACTAATCATATTTTCCATAGGGGTTATACTAGTTTGCAGTCTCACCAACAGTATATAAGTGTTCCTTTCTCTCTGCATTCATGCCAGCATCTACTATTTTGGGACTTTTTGATAAAAGCCATTCTCACTGGGATTAGGTGATATCTCATTGTGGTTTAGGGCTGGAAGTCCTAGCCAGAGCAATTAGGTAAGCAAAGGAAATTAATGGTATTCAAATGAGAAAAGAGAAGGTCAAACTATTGCTCTTTGCTGATAATATGAACTTAGATCTAGAAAACCCCAAAGATTCTGCCAAGAGATTCTTGGAATTGATAAATAAATTCAGCAAAGTCTCAGGTCCCAAAATCAATGTACACTAATCAGTAGCATTCATATATGCCAACAACAGTCAAACTGAGAACCAAATCAAAAACTCAATACCTTTCACAATAGCTACAAAGAAAATAAAATACCTAGGAATATATTTATCCAAGGAGGTGAATGATCTCTACAAAGAGAACTAGGAATCATTGCAGATGATGTAAAAAAATGGAAAAACACACCCTTCTAATTTTTAAATAAATTTTCATAGAGATTGGGTGTCGCTATGTTGCCTAGGCTGGTCAAACTCCTGGCCTCAAGCAATCGTGGCCTCCCAAAACTCTAGCTTGAGCTACCCTGCCCAGTCTAATTTATTTTTTACGCTATTTAATGGGGCCTAGAACAGACATGAATAAACACAGTCTGACATGGAAATAAGTCAAACAAATGTTAAGACTGCATCTGGCAATGCTGATTAAATTTATCCAGTTGAATATATATGCACATAATCTTGTCCTATGATTTTCTGTTTTAAAAAAGAAAACTATTAGATCAGTCATTTATTTTACTATACATCTTTAATCTAATAAATAGTACTTACTAATTTATTTTGGAATAGGAAAAAACTTTTGAAATAATTCTATAATGTATGTATGTAAATTTATATTAGCTGCAGCTTTGTATTGAGTTAAAATAGCAGGGGAAAATTTGCAGGCCACTTTGAAACATGTTAAAATATCACATTTTATTTGAAAAGATTTATATGACATATTTACCATAGTTTTATGAAATCATACCATTATTTTGCTGCACTTAGCAATTTTATTTCTATGACTTCTTTATTCAAAAATAAAAACTGATTAAGGCCTAATTATTCTAGCAAATATCAGATATATATATATATATATATGATCAAATCTCTGGCTCATCATTATTTGTGGTTTCACTCTGTGGCAGCTCTGGAATAAACAAAATAGGCAAAGTCTTTCCCTTATAGAGCTCATATGTAGAGCTGAAAATATAGGAAACCAGGCAATAAAAATGAATAAATAAGAAAGGAAGCTCTCAGAGAACAAGTGCTATTTAGAAAAGAAGGCATGTTTATATTAGAAGGTGGTCAAGTTTGGGGACATTTTAGATAGGTCATGCAGGAAGCCTTCCTGGAGGAAGCGTTGTTGAAGATGAGAAGTGACTGATAGCAAGGTAGCCATGCCTGGATCTGAAGAACATTCCAGGCAGAGGAGAGAACAGCTGTGGTCCTTTTGAAGAGCAGAAAGAAAGCCAAAGTGGCTGGAACACAGGAGGAAGAGAGAACCCCAGAGGAAAGTGTGAGAAGTAGAGAGGTGCTAGTGGAGTTGTGAGACAGAACAGGACCATGAAGGAACTTCTGTCTTGAGTTAGCTCTATTTGCAAAAGAAAACTATTAGCAAGAAAAAATATGATTAAATGTGGCTCATATCTACTTTTCTGGATGTATATACTTGTCTTACAATTCCAGCCTTCAGATTTAACTGGTATGAAATAGTGGACAAACCCCAGAATAGATAAATCATTGTCATGACCAAAGTTTATTTGGTGTGATAAGTAGTTTGAGCAGCTCACAGATTAGACAGATAGGAAGTGAATTCTATCAAATTTATTTTTGCCCCAAATAATTTCAATCCAAATATACATTTCAATTTCAATTAAATTTCTCTAATATGATTGTGTGCACACATGCGTATATGTGTACACATATGTATATATTTCCAAGTTATATTTAACATAATGAGCTTTTTACCCCTTTTATCTCTAAAACAACTCTCAAAATCTATTACTCACATACATTTAACTCAGTTCTCTCCGTAAGTTCAAAACAGTACAAAAGATCTCCTTAGGTGGAAAAGGGAAAAAAAAAATTATTTTTACTTCCCTTCCATATCCTAACCTGCAGCTAGGCTTGACATTCTCTCAAAAGACAATGTCCTGTTACTTTTTAAATCCAGAGGAACTCAAATGAGAAGCAGGTCTCACAAATTCCAGTCAAGTCCTTTCCATGCTGAGGGTGGCTCTTGTTCTTTCTCCCAGGGCACCCTCCTACACATATGACTTTAGGTTTGACACATATAATAAAACTGCAGCTGTGCCTTAGGCAGAAAACTCATAGAAAGAATGAAAGGACACCAAAATAATGCTTTTTTCTACCATGAAGGGTGCACCTGGACAATTATGTTACTCTTTATAATGTCTACTATGGAAGGGGCAAGACAGAACTCTCAGGGCTCAATAAGAATATCTTCCCTTCCATGTTCTTACCTGTAGCTTTGGCTTAGAGTTGTTCTTTTTCTAAGTTTTTCACGGACTAAATAGCAGAGCGTATCCTGGCCTGAATATGTGTGGGTTTCCCTGTCAAAAAAAGCTTAAAGGATGTTGATACTTTCCTGACTTGTAAAGGTTGTTGATATCCTTCCACTGTATGCTCAATCAGAAAATGACAATAGTCATCAAATTAAACATGTCCTAATTACTTTTGCTATTATAAGGTAATAATTTAACATTTATCCTTGTGACTCTCAGCTGAGTAGTAATTGATCCACTTTCTACAACCCTAATTCAGCAACTCTAGAAATGCTAAGCAATTTTTCATAGAAAAAGAGCTGGGCGAACATATTTTACCTATTATTTCCCCCATACCTGCAAACAATACAAAATGCAGGTAGTTTATTATCATTATTAATATTATTAATGCATTAATTTGTATTTCACTTAAATAAAATTTGAAATATAAAACATCTTTTTAATTTTTAAAAATATCTAGCAAGTCTTGCTAATTAGTTTTAATGTGACAGACAAAATGGAAAAATATGAAAAGAACTCATTTTACATTTTACTCATTTAGTAAATAGAAGATGATTTTCAGAATAATACTAAATTTCTAAGAATGAGTTTTAGCACGATGAGTTTGAAGATGTACCCGGTATTGTTGTTACTCAAGACCAAATAAATGATAATTTATTATTTCCTTGGAAAGTAGGGTGATGAAATCTATGAAATAAAGAATGGATTTTTTGTTTTCTTGTTATATTTCATTGGTTAATATAGGAATAGTACTTTTTAGGAAAAAAATGAAAGTATAATTTTGATTTATAATAATTAGAATAAGTGTTGCATCTGGTCAAAGCTCTCTTCAAGTTCAAAGAGATTGAGACTATTTTTAGTCTTATAATGAAATAATTAATATAAAATGTACTTGTCTGGATATATTGGGTGAATATGGCCTGGTGAAAAAAAAAGCCATAATTGTCAAGTCTAGTCAATGATGTTACCTTGGTCAAGGGGATGTTTCTAGACATAAGAGATACAAACGGCTACTAAAATGCTTCTGAATATGCTCAAGGACAAGTGGGATGAAACAAGAACATAATGCCTCACCCAACAGAAGCAGTGACATCTTGGCAATCACTATACTTGACATAGCCACTCTTGATCATATGGATAGTGTGACCTTCCCTGAATGTCAATATAATGTGAAAAATCCTCATATAAGTGAAGTAAAGAGTAACCAGTGTGAGCAGGAACACATTACCTTGGCAGCTTCATCTGAGAGAAAGATCTGATTTTGTAGGTGTTTGTGCAGCAAATGGAAGTTGAAATTGTAAAAAGAAATTAGGTTATAGATAAAATTGGTAACTGACAGAAACTGTGTTTTAGCCTACTGGCTTAATTGTTATCTGTGCCAATAAATCAGCTGTTCCAAATCTGTATTGTTTCACTTCCTTTGGTGTCAGCATGTCTATTGGAGGGATCTTCAAGGGAAAAGATAGGACTGTTGGCATGGGTGAGGGAAGGAGCTGGAAATTATAAATACAATGATATTTTACCATAAGACTTTGAAAGAAAATGCATCATTAAGTTTCATAATTAAGGTAAGATGTTTTATTGAGGATTACATACATTATTTTAAATATTCATGATATACTTTGCTGTTGATGGGTTATCAAAAAAACAGTCAAGAAAATGATTTGCCTGGGGTCACACATATCAATAGAAATTATGGAGAAAACTTCATGTTTTTATGCATGGTAGTCAATTAGGACCATGGAAGCATGTTCTCTCCCAAATCATATTTTTACTAGGAGGTAATAAATATATTCTTTACTTCATACACAAGCTAAATTCTTGATGAGGTTAATTTTCTTCACTACATTAAATCCTCTATAAATGATCCGAAGTCACTGCTCTCTGACAGCAGTTCAGTAGTTTATATCAGTGATCACAGACCAGTTCGTAGTATTAATGTGTCCACATCATAAAAGCTGTCAGGAAAATTGATATTAATGAGAGCCTTTGCTGGACAACTTAGGACAAAGGCCAAGTGTAAAATTCTACGGACAATGAACTCTGTCTTAACTTCCATGGGCTATACCTTCCTATCAGAATTAAAATGAACCAACAGAAAAATTTCATCATGATCACATATTGTACATTTGAAAAAGCAGAAGATTTAAATCTATAGTCTCAGGGCTTTCATCTCTTATGCTACACGCTTCATTCAATGCAAACATTCTTTAGTATATACTTAGTTACGCTATTTAAACTTCACCTGCACAGGAACAAAGAACAACTAAGAACACTTTGAAACACAGCTAGTTTGTAATGCAAGCATATGACCTCTTACACTCACCTCATAGGCATGTGCAGTGTAAAAACCCAAGAATTAAATAGAAACTTGCTACATCTTATACAAATGTTAAGGAACCAAATTATCAGGCACAGAATTATATATAAATCCTCTATAGTCTACTCTCTACACAGCTACCAAAATCGGTAATTAGTCGTTCTCCTTTAGGGGGTAAAGTATATTTCTGGCATCCCAAGTGGAATTTGAGAAATAAATTGTCCTGGAAATGTGTAAGAAAAATTGCCTCTGTGATAATCTAAGCACCGTTGTTTCCATAAGATGATTTTTGAGTTATAAAGTATTTTAAAAATCCACTTAAAACAATATCATCATAACATAAGCACTACTTATATTTGTTCTTCCTTCAATACTTTGAAATGTCAACAACCTGTTCTTTCATCAGTAATTTATTTACCATCTGTTTATAACCATACCTTATATGCATGTACATAGCTCCTGAGCCATAAACTTGTGGGTGTATAGGTGGATATTTGGGTAGGAGTTGGGATGGGAATGTTAGGGGGTCTTGATCATTCCAAAGTTCTTAAAAAGAGCCCTCAAATTATTATGTACACAAGACATTATCGTTAGAAAAAACTAATACAGTTCACATGGAATTCTTTTACTATTTTCAAGTATAATTTAGGTTAATTCAATACAAATTCATATGAAAATGTTGAAGTTTTCAGCAATGCTTTACTATAACTGGATTGTTTACTAATGGAGCTATTTTTATGTGAGGTTTGTAAAACCTTTTGACATTATCCATATTTTAAAATGTGTGGGGAACTACTGCTCAATAAGCTTCCAAACTATGTCTTCCAGATGATACTCCAGTTTCTCTAATCTGGTATTCCATAAATGATAAACAATCTATGTTATGACCAATTTCATTATATGAAGATCCCTTCAAAATTATAATCAGGTTTTCAGTTTACTGTTACACATTCTGGTGTTCCTCTACTCTGAATATGAAGAGTTATATTCATTTAGGGTAAGAACTCGTTATATCAATATTTCTTTTAAAAAGTATTACCTTCAGAATACTTATATAATACTTTACATCAGCGCATTTAAGAGGTTCCTCTCTACTTTCAGTTCTTTGAGGAATCTCCATACAGTTTTTCATAGAGATTGTACTAATTTGCAGTCCCACCAACAATGTATAAGAATTCCTTTCTGCATTCACATCACCATCTATTGCTTTTGGACTTTTTAATAAGAGCCATTTTAACTGGGGTAAGGTGATATCTCACTGTGGTTTTAATTTTCATCTCCCTGATAATTAGTGACACGGAGAATTTTTTCATATGTTTATTGGACATTTGTCTATCTTCTTTTGAAAAGCTTCTGTTATGTTTTTTGCCCACTTTTTAATGGGGTTGTTTGATTTTTTTCTTCCTGATTTGCTTGAGTTCTTTGCAGATTCTGGTTATGAGCCCTTTATCAGATGTACAGCTTGTGAATATTTTCTCCCATTCTATAGGTTGTCTATTTGCTTTGTTAATTATTTCCTTGGCTGTACAGAAAGGTTTTAATTTGATCAACCAATCCCACTGCTGGGTATTTACCTGAAAAAAAGTCATTTTACCAACAAGACACCTGTACTTGAATGTTTAATGCAGCATAATTCACAATTGCAAAGATATGGAATCAATTCAAATGCCCATCAATTCATGAGTGGATTAACAAAATGTGGTATTTGTAAAGCAAGGAATACTACTCAGCCACGAAGAAGGCAGGCTTAATGTGTTTTGTAGCAATATGTATGGAACTGTAGACCATTATCATAAGTGAAGTATCTAAAGAATGGAAAAACAAACACCACCTGTATTATATTGGAACTAATTGATGAGCACACATGTGCATAGAGGAAAGTATAACTCAATGGAAATAACCAGGGGGAGGAGAAAATGGGCATAAACATACCTAATGGGAACAGTGAATACTATGTGGGTGACAGGAAAACTTATAACCCTGACTCAAGCATTACGAAAGTGATCCTGGTAACCAAAACCATTTGTACCCCCATAGTACTTTGAAATTAAAAAAAAGAAAGAGAGAGATTCCTCTCTTCCTAGACATTAACAAGTAGAACATGAAAGTAAGACAGACTCTACAATAAAGAAAAACTATGCAAAATTAGAGATAGGACTTTTGAAGTACTGAGAGTGACACCTATATTGAAATATATGTTTTAAAATCTCTACAAATATTTCTCTTCTGCCAGTACCATGCTGCTTTAGTTACTATAGACTGTAATGTTGCTTGAAGTCTGGTAAATTGATGTTTCCTAATTTGTTCTTTTTCCTTAAGATTGCTTTTGCTATATGGGGTCTTCTCTGGTTTCTTACAAAGTACGGAATTATTTTTTTCTAGATCTATGACAAATGATGTTGATATTTTAATAGGGATTGCATGCTCAACATCTCTAATCATAAGGGAAATGCAAATCAGAACCACAATGAGATATCATTTAACTCCAGTGAGAATGGCTTTTATGAAAAAGTCCCAAAACAATAAATGTTGACATGGATGTAGAGAGATAGGAACACTCATACCCTGCTGGTGGGACTGTAAACTAGTACAACACCTGTGGAAAGTAATATGGAGATACCTCAAAGAGCTACAAGTAGAACTACTATTTGACACAGCAATCCCATTACTGGTCATCTACTCAGAGGAAAAAAGACATTTTATATTTTTTTTTATTTTGTTTTTTTTGAGACAGAGTCTCGCTCTGTTGCCTGGGCTAGAGTGCCATGGCATCAGCCTAGCTCACAGCAACCTCAAACTCTTGGGCTCAAGCAACCCTTCTGCCTCAGCCTCCCGAGTAGCTGGGACTACAGGCATGCGCCACCATGCCCAGCTAATTTTTTTTCTATATATATTTTTAGTTGTCCAGATAATTTCTTTCTATTTTTTAGTAGAGACGGAGTCTCACTCTTGCTCAGGCTGGTGTCGAACTCCTGAGCTCAAGCAATCCTCCCGCCTCGGCCTCCCAGAGTGCTAGGATTACAGGCGTGAGCCACCACGCCTGGCCAAGACATTCTATAAAAAAGACATCTGCACTTGAATGTTTATAGCAGCACAATTCACAATTGCAAAGATGTGAAAACAACCCAAGTGCCCATCAATACATGAGTGGATTAATAAAATGTGGTAAATGTATAACATGGAGTTCTACTCAGCCACAAAAAACAATGGTGATCTAGCACCTCTTGTATTATCCTGGATAGAGCTGGAGCCCATTCTACTAAGTAAAGTATCCCAAGAATGGAAAAACAAGCACCACATGTACTCACCATCAAATTGGTATTAACTGATCACCACTTATGTGCACACATAGTAGTAACATTCATCGTGTGTTGGGCAGGTGGGAGGGGGGAAGAGGGGATGCATATATTCACACCTAATGGGTGCGATGCACACCATCTGGGTGATAGACAGGCTTGAAGCTCTGACTCCGGTGGGGAAAGGCAATATATGTAACCTAAACATTTGTACCCCCATAATATGCTGAAATAAAAAAAAATCTCTACAAATAAAGTTTAGAGAAACTCATTCTCAAATATAGAAGAAAACACTGGTTTCATTCACAACTTTCTTAGTCTTATAAAAATGACTAAAACATTTATCTCTGATTCCTCCAATTTTTCTCTAATTCTTTGACCACAAGATGGAATACACACCTTCCCTGATTCTATATTCTGATCTAACATAACAACAAGTAAATATGGGATAAAAATATCCCACCCTTTCAGTATAAGTAAATTTGGTTATTACAAGGACTATGGGATGATGAATATGATGACAAATTCCTGAAGTGATGAATTGCTTTCTGAAAAGACAAGTACAAATGACAAATGTTTTAAATTTGTAAATAAGTCAGCTTTCTCTCTTTCACTTGCTAGACTCAATCTGTGTCAAAGTGACTCAAGTTTAGTTTCCACTTAACATTTCAGGAAACAAATCACATTAAATTGATGAGATTTCCTTTTATTTCATACTACTGTTTTTCAAAATTACAAATTGCCTGTCTTCACACTAAGGTATCCACGATGATTAACTTGACTGTTTACTCAATTACTTCTTTCTAAAATTAGAAACTTTCAAGTGTTTTTATATTTAAATTACAATCACACCAGTAATACTGCTGATCAATCATTTCAAGCTAATGATTAAAAACAGTAAATGTTCTTCCACTCTTCTTAGATACTCTAAATAGTGTGTCAAACACAGCAGGCTCTATCTATTGTCAATACATTTTAACATGGGCCACCACATATAAGAAAGCATAGATTAAACACTCAATATTAGATTTCAATGGTTTTGTAAAAGGGCTAGTCCATAATTAAAATGTGTTATTTAGTAAGTCATGTTCTTTTGGGATTTGTTTTCCCCTAGGAATACATTTTGTACTTTGAAAAGCTGCATTTTCATGATTCTATACAGCAGGGAGAGGATGATAATTTTCTAAATGGTTCCAAAAGGCACTTAATTATTCACCAAGAATAATGTATGTAGAATAAAATGAGTAAAGAGTTGGTATAGCTCATTGTAGAAACAATAACTTAGATATTATACAAATTAATTTACTTTAATTAAATTTTGAAATCATTAGTTCAACCCAGAAATAACAGTTGTTTATATGATACAAAAAAACAATGAGCTATCCAGCTTGAACAATAAATTTATGAATAGGTTGCTTTGTTATAAGTAGCAGTTTCTCGTGTCTTCCTAATTTTATAGGATTCACTTCTGAGCCATTTCTTGATAGTAAGATGGGAAAAGAACACAAGAGGTATATAATTTGTTTATCAGCTGGCTGTTTTTTCTCAATTCCATTTTCCTTTTTCTTCCCACCATCTTTACATTTGAATATATCAGACCTCAGTCATGCTATGTCTTCCACATCTATGCTTTCTTCCTAGGTGATTTCACTTCACCTCATAGCTTTATATTTCTGCCATGTCTCACTTTAAAACACTGACAATTCAACGTGGGTTGGTTTTTTGATACTTTGCCCTTTAATTTTTAAGATTTCTTTAAATACTATGGATATTATCCCTTTGTGGTATAGGCTGTGAATATTATCTGCTAGTTTGTTAATTGCCTTTTGCCTTTGTTTATAATTAATTTTGCCAAGCGTTTTTCAGGTAATAAGATTTATAACTCTTTTTATTCATTGCTTCTGGATTTTGAGTCAGTCTGTTCCTATACCTTAGTTTAAAAGTACTTCATGTACTAAAAGTTTATTTTAGTACTTGTATGGTTTTTTTTTT
>JAQIFY010005795.1:0-10786 GCA_028533085.1 Varecia variegata | reverse complement strand
GCTAAAATGAACTCAAACTAGCGATAAACTTCAAAGTGGCCATAACCCAAATATCCCTGTGGGTTGACAGCACACCTGTTTGGTCTGGCTCACGCGACATTAGAATACTTTGATGCCATCCAGACTGCCTAAAATTAGCTTACAGCAGAGGAGACCAGCTTGCACAAGCTCAGGCCTGCTGAGATTAGATCTGGCTGATTGAGGAGGGAAGAAAGGAACTAATAGTGATTGATGACCTATGTAGTGTCAGGCCCTGAGCTGGGGGCTTTCTCCACATTTTCTCATTTAATCGTCTCAGCAGCCCAATGAGATGTGCATAATTAACCCTCATTTCCAGAGGTAAAATAACTTGCAGAAGATTCTGTACCTACCAAGTGGCAGAGCTGGGATGTAAATCTCACAGCCCAGGCTGTTTCTGTCTCACTCCGCCTCCTCCCAGTGTGAAAAGACCCTGAGCAACAGGTAGAGCCGGGCAAAGGGAAACTCTGAAAGCGTCCCGAGCATTTCAACTCCCTGGATGGAAACCAGTAACGGAATCCATCACTATCATCAACAATGATCATCATTTCTTGTGGGTTAATGAGCAACATCTGGATGGGATTCCTGGCATGGGGTACAGCTCTGGGACCATTTGTTCTCCAAACCAAACTTACTTAAAATGCTTGTTGCCTGAGAAAGGCTCAGGGGAAGCACACTTATTATTTTTGAGTGGATTTCCAGGGAGAGGGGGTTATGCAATGTCTAGACGAGCTGTGCCGTCAAGGAGAGAGAAGGCTGTGCCAAGTAACAGAACACAGGAAGGTTTTTGCTCCTTATTTGGAGAAAGCACCTTGACTTTGCCTACTCACTCCTGCCTGGGGTTCAGGAGTTGGCCTTCGTGCTGACCAAGGGTGGCCTTTGGTCTCTCAGGGTCAAGGTCCTCTGAGTGACCACAAAGAGTGACCTTGCTGGTGAGGTCAGACCACAACACACAACTCCTGGGACACCCATGCCCTTCTGAGATGAAGTCTGGGTGTCAGAGCAAGTCCCTGTGTGTTCAGTGGCCTGTTGCCTACGGTGGCCCTTTGCCTTCCTCTCCCCAGGACCACTGCAAGGTCTGGATCGGGTCGGCCCACGAACACGGACCCTGTGCTATATTCACTTTGGAGTGGGCTGAGCCAGCTGGACTACCCGAGGGTTCTCCCTGTTGAAAAGCTGTCTCCCTGGGATAAGGGGTCTCTTGGAAGCAGGAGCCCAGTGACGGGATTGAGAGGGAAATAGGAGAAAAGAGCTTCTTGGCACCCTCACAATGCTGCCCATGAGGGACTGTGCCCAGAAATCCCACATGCCTTGGATACCACCACACACTGGAGTCAGACTGGCCGGGTAAAATACAGAAGGCCCAGCTAAGTTTGAATTTCAGATAAACAACCATGTTTTTGTTGTTGTTTAGTATAAGTCATTGTTTATCTGAAAATCTCAGCTTATCTGGAATTCACATTGAACTAGGCAGCCTGTATTTTTATTTGAAAAACCTGGCAACCCTAAACTGGTGCAATGGTCTGTTAGTGTGTGGGTAAGTTGGTTAGTTTTGTTTTTTTTTTTTCTGGTTCAGCTGTTCCTTTCAGTCTTTAAATATTTTGTTTGTACTTAGCACAGATTTATGCATTCTGATGTATTGAGTCATATTCTTTTCATTGTTTTTTCTTATATTTATTTTTCCAATCTTGACCTGCCTTGCTAGTCTCCAAGCTTACAGCTTTTCCTTTTCCACTAAATCTTATTTATATTAAGTATTCAATATTTCTTTTGTATCTCATTCCTTATTTTTGTAGTTTTTTGGCAAGACTCTGTTGGGCAGACGTGCAGGTGTGACTGATGAAGAACTTGCTGGTAGACAGAATCCTGGAGCCCACGTCAAGTGGGAATTGCTGGCTAACAGGCCCACTTTAAATAATTGAGTTTTTAGCAGAAGGGTCCCCTCCTTGTTCGAGCCCAGGACTCGGTCTGTGTGATACAGCTGTGTGTGTGTGTGTGTGTGTGTGTGTGTTCATGTGTGTCGGGGTGGCAGCTCACCTGCAGAGCACAGAAGGCCTGGGTGAAGGGTGGCATCCGGACCAGGTAGGAGGCGACAATGATGGCTGAGGAGTAGTGGGTATAGTAGTGGCACTGGACGGTCATGTCTCCTGCAATGAGAGGACACGCCTGAGGACGGCTTCCCCACATGTGCTCATATACGTCAGACACACAGGCTACACCATGCTCAAGAACAGCATTTTGAAACATACATTTATTGAAGTTTAGGGAGTAGACCTAAAGAAAAACATTAAGGCAGTCAGAGTACAGGGGGCACATGAATGTGGCAAAACTTGTAAAGGGGATGTGCAGATGGGGGAAGTTTGAGAACTAGGTTCTAGAGCCAGACAAGTACACGCTCTGCCCTTGTGAGGCTGCGATCTTGAGCGAGTTGCTTAAACTCTCTGAGAGTCAGTTTCCTTCTCTGTGAAATGGGCCATTGGGTATGTGCAGCAGGTCGGCCTGCACCTGGCATGTAGAAAGGGCTGAATGAACATCGGTTCCCTCGCCATTGCCGGCCCCGAGGTCTGGAGTTATTAGCCCTTAGCATGACACCTTTCAGTCCCGGCTTCACAGTAGAATCACCAGGGCTCTGCTGCACCACAGATTTATTTAAATCAGAATTTCTAGGGGCAGGTGTGTGGCATAGACATCAGTAATTTTTAGAAGCTGCCCGGGTGATTCGTAGCCTGGGTTAGAGAGTTCTCTATCCAGATGCAATCATTTGCAGGTTGTTACCAGCTGTCATTTCAGTGCTTTTGGAGGAGCAGCACTGCACACGGAATCAAGCTGGATGTACTCACCTTCAGTTTTCTCAACTTCTTTGAACCTCTGGATAAATTTCAGCTTCCTTTCCTTGGTCTGAGCCCCCATGGGCTTTGAAAGATCCCGGAAAGTCTTGGGATTCGTCAAGTTCAACGTCTAGAAGGCAGATATTCACTGGAGTTAACTCCCCCAGACCCGCTTGTGCCCTAAGAGCCACGCTCTTCAATTTTATGGTTCTCGTTATTGGTTTATTGTCATTTGTTCTGACCCCTCTAGTGATTAGCTGGCAGGCTGGGGTTTTATGGCCCCGAAGCCAGTGATCCAGAAAGACTTAAAAGGGGAGAGATGGAAAATAAGAGGAGGGGAAGATTGAGTTCACATCGAACCTCTTCCAAGTTGACCCAGATCAGAGCATGGCCACCCGTTACGGAAAAGACACTTTCAAAAGAATTCCCGTCGTCTATAAGGCATTTGGCTCTTGCCCTCATGGAGTAATTTACTCCAATAGTTCAGGGTCCTTGCTTAAAAAGCAAACTGATTTTATATGAAATTAGAAGTCATCTGGTTTGGATGGAAATGAGAGGAACTACTTCATTGTTTTGAAGGCCCTTCTGGGCAGTGAAAGCAGGCAGTGACCGCCCCTCCCAGTCCTTGGGAACACACAACAGAGGAGACATGAAGAGTTTCAGGGCCGGGTGCCCTCTGTGAACTAAAATAAAATCTTAAGGCTCCCCGCTCCCTGTCGACTGAATGGACCCCCTCCTGGCCAAGGGGATACCCTAAAACTGAATTGCCAGCCATGAGGAGGGACCTGTCTCATCATGCCCCGCTCTGTTCTTGCAGACATCCTTTGTAACCCATTGACAGGCCTAAGGCTATGCAAGACAAACCTGCAGGTCCTCAATTTACACAACATATGGCCAGCAGCTGTCTTTGATTAACAGACTTCTTTAACTTAAAACATTCTAAGTCTTTATATACAAAGCTTCATTTTTTTAAAGCAATTATAAGTCAGTCTTTAAGTCCCCCCTATAACCTACAAGCTGCGACTTTGAGATGTCCCACCTTTTCGGACCAAACCAATGTAGGCCTTCCATGTATTGATTTATGACTTTACCTGTAACCCCTGTCTCCCTGAAATGTATAAAACCAAACTGTAACCCAGCCACAGCCAGTCCACTTGCTCAAGGCTTCTTGGGCATGGCTCTGAGTCATGGTCCTCAAATTTGGCTCAGAATAAACCTCTTTAAATTATTTTACAGAGTTTGGCTTCTTTTCCGTTGACACCTCGGAGACAGTTCTTTTAGCAGAAATGTTCTGCATGTTAGCGGAGCAGCCCCGTATTCCCAGGGTTTGTATTTCTTTACAGGAGGAGGTGCTTCTGTGTAACCCTCTTTCTTTTAGTAGCAGCTCCACTGAGGGCGCCAGCAGCTCAAATGCCTGCAGAAGCCGAGAGAGTGAAGCATCTTCTCCTAAGACCCCGGGGAGGGAGAGAGGGGACACATGGAGACCCACACTCAGCCCCAGCCATCTCACCAGGTCAGAATGCTTCCTAGTTGCCAAATAGCCTGATTTTCCAAAAGATACTGGAAACCGAGATTCTTTTAGGAGAAATCTCCCAATTTTTAAATGTTGATAAAGAATAAAAATTTTAAATACATGGTATGGGCTAAAGGAAAAAGGCTGGTAAACCGCCACTTTGCAACATGTAAGTTTTGTGTTTGAAATGCCTCCGCCTAGGATGGACCGTGAGTGCCACAAGCAGCACGTGGCGGTGAGACAAGTTTGGCCACGTTCAACATCTTTAGTGGGGACGGGATCACAAAACAGCAAGTCTTCCTCTCTCAAATCCTAGGGCTCTGCCATCCAGGCAGCCCTAGGCAGGACTGACCAGCCTCGTCTGAACAAGTGACCCAGCCACCTTCCTTCCGTCCCTTACACACGGACATCACCTTGGCCCAGCTCTGTGGCTTTCCTCCTCCTCCTTCCCCTGCCTGCTGAGGTCCAGGTGTGGAGGCCAAAAGAGAAGAGTCTTCTGGTCTTGCCCTCTTGCCACCAGCCTCCCCTGTCACTACAGCTGCATGTCTTAGTCCAGATCCCAGAGGGAGCCCAGCTACCATCCTCTTGGTTACTGAAGTCGAGTTATAGGAAGAGTGGTTTGTTTTCTCTGTATTTCTATCTCCTTCTCCTTCCCTCTCCTTTTTGCTCTCTCCCTCTCTCTTCCTCTCTCTCCCTGCACATGTTGATTCTAGGAACAAATTCCCCAGCCCAGCTCACTGTGACTGCAGCTGTCTCCGGTGTTGGCTGTGGCAGCATCTTAGCAGATGGGGTCAGTTGCCTTCACTGTAGAGAGTAAGCTGGAAACCCTCTGGGGCTCGTTTTAGCAACTGTACTCGTTGGGATCACGCCACGGTGGAGCTGAGGCAGGACCCCAGGCAGCCAGACTCTGAAGGCCACCGCGGGGTCGAGAGACCCAAGCACGAGCAGCCGTCAGGCCCAGGAACCCAGGTTCAGGCTCTGTGCACCGATTTCCCGTGCTGCGGTCACGGGGTGAGAGAGCGTCAGGACAGCCGCGCGGTCTGTGTGGCGCCTTACCTCCGAGGTGTAGTCGGCAAGGACCCAGGGGAACACCGGGTACTGCATGCAGTCATTGTAGGTCCTCCCAGCCACGGTGTTGAGGTACATGAGATACTCAAAATTGCTGATGTCCCTTTTCTACCACAAGAGACAAAAAGGGGATAGGCCAAAGATGTTTGACATTCTCCTGAGGCCTCAGGGTCTCACCCTCAGCCCTCAGCGGGAGCCCCTAGCTCTCCTGGTGAGGACAGGCATTCCCTGCGTGTCCCCAGGCATCCCTGCAATTCTGTGTTAGCGGGCGCCAACTCAGGGAGTCACGCATGCATTTCAGTCTGAACTGAATGAAGCAGGTATGCTCAGGAAGCAAAGTCGGCCAGAAAATAAAATACAGCTCAGCAATCCAAAGCCAAGGATAAAGGATTCTTGTGTGTTAACTGTTGAATTCATACTCAAATGTTGCTAAAAAATAATAGCACAAAATCTGTGGGTATTACTGCTCACCCTCTGCTGGTTAGAAAAATAAGCTGAGGGGACATGCTAGTCACAGAGAAAGGGCCCTCGCTCACGGGCTGAATGCTGTCTTCCTCTGGGACTTGGGGAGCTGCCTTGTCCTTGTCCCTGTTGGGATAACATTCATTCTCCAGGGCCCCTGTCTTAAGATGAACAGTGTTAGGAACAATTCACCGAGGCCGCCTGGGGAATGAGTCATCATCTCCGATGTGGGACCTGCATGCTCAGGGTTTCTCCTTTCCTTGGCCTGCTCCCAGGGAGAGGATTTTGGACATGAGTGACCAAGAGCTATTTTCTTGTTGTCCCACAATCTCTACAACTGGTCCACCTGGAGTCCCTTCCTTTCATGAGAACCCTCCACTGAATGTCAACTCGTGCAGGCTGGAAGCCACCTGTGTCTTCCCGGGAACAAGAAGTGACGAATATATGTGCATCTTCATGGATGGGGCGTGTGCACATACACACAGCATATGTGTGCCCCCACCCCACTCACCCCCCAGCTCTGACTGCAGTGCTCAAGATTTGCCCTCCTCCACTGAGATCTTCTCAGGGAAATGTTGGGACATTGGGTAAATTAAACAAACAAATGAACAAACAAAAAGAAGCTCCCTTTTGGTTAATCTGCATACTCCTTCCCTCCATCACTGGGGCTGAGCTATGTTCTGGTTTGCATTCCCAGGGGGTTTCCCTCTGGAGGAGCCACTGTACCTGCCACTTCTGCAGCATGGTCTTGTCGAATCCGGGATATCTCCTGTGGGACAGAAAACCATGGTGGTGACCAAACATCCCAAGGCATGAACATGAACCGGGGAGATGTGGGGTCCCCCTGGCCCTTATGGGGTCAGGGCATCCAGGAAAGTCACAGCCACTCTCGGGGCCAGTGCGGACAGACTAGCACCCAGCTTTTCTCACCACTCTGCCCTGCTGAGTTAGGCTCTTGCAGCACTGTCCTTGTGTGACTCCAGAACAAGAAGTCTCAAGGGACATGCAGCCACAGGACCTCCCTCACAACCCACACTGGATTCCCACGGCCACACTGGCCTTCCTTGTCCAACCCCTGCCCCCTCTTTTGGCATGAGGGTATCCTATATGTACATGGTGAAAAAAATGCAAACACTATGGAAAGTCTATGCAATACAAGAGTCTCCAAACTCCTGCTCTGGCTCAAGAATTACCCACCGTCAACAGTTTCTAGTGTGTCATTCTGGAAAGCTTTTACCCAGATGCCTGCCTACATGCCTACATCTGATCTACACGGCATCACAGCAGACGCTCTGGTCTCCACCCAGCCTCACTTGCTTCATGCCACTTCTGGGGACCGGCTCATGTTGCTCTATCACATCCTGTTTCTGGAGTCGCAGGATGCCATTGTGTGGGTGGATCGTGACAGACTGACTTGCCACTTTGTCCTCACAGCCCGTGTTTGTGTGATCACCTGTGGACACACACCTCTGGGTACTTCGGTGACTGTATCCATGAGAGAGGTTCCTAGCCACGGTACTACTGGGCTAAAAAGTGTGAGCATTTCCAATTTTGCTACCTTTGGTTGAATTGTTCTCTTAAAAGGAGGTACCAATTTACACTTATACAATTAAGATACACAAATCGAGCCAGTGAAGTACCACTGTTGACCACTCTGGAAGAAAGGAGTTTAAAAGTGTGACAAAATGCAATGTTGCGGAGGGCATGGAGGGGGCCCTCCCTCTCTACCTGAAACGTTCTGCAGGGATTTATGTGGAAGCCCACTTCCTGGGCCTCCGCGGTGTCCCTCGGTTCCTTTCCCAGCTCTGTTTTCCTCCCCACTCTTGTCTACCAACAAGACTGGGGCCTTGTTCAAGATGTTCCAACACACCAAGCCAAATCATGTCCCCTCGCTCCATCCATCCCCTTTGCCACAGCCCTGTTCCGGGGCTCACAGACCTGTTCTCCTCATACACTCTGCTCCACCTGCAGGACTGCACCAGGATCCCTCAGGCCCCCAGCTAGACAAGGCCTGGCTGCCCAGGTGCCCAGTGGGGACGCCACCTCTCCACCTTCCCATCACAGGCCCACCATCACATCGTCTGTCCTGGGCTCCCACCCCTCTGCACTCAAGTCTTTACTTGGCAGATTTTCCATAAGCAGAAAGCAACTTCCAGGCTGGGATTCCCTTCTTCTTCCCTAATAGAGAAGTCATCAATTTGGGCCATTTTATCCAGGTAAACAACAATAACAGAGGCAAAACATGGTCAGATTTATTACTTTAGTTTGCAATGGCTCAAGTGAAGACTTGATTCTCCCGCTCTGTCTGTGATCCGCCACCCACCCCAGTTCTGGAGCGTAGGCTGCTCTTAAGGCTGTGAACAAGGGCAGAGCCCAGGCTGGAGACAGTGAAGGTCGTCACCTTGAAAAGGAGCCGAGCCGAACCTTCAGAACCATGAGCACGTGCAGCTGGCAGGCCAAAGCCTGCCGACCTGGCTACCCTGGTCTAGAAGTTGACAGGGCAGCGAGAAGAGGAAGCTAAATGTGCCATTAGGGTCCAGGAAATGAGATGCAGCTTCTGCCACCCTCCCTTTCAGAAAGGGTTCTAGAATTTTGCCCAAGGTCATTTGTGATGTTGCCATCAGGTGGAATGTTGTGCAGAAGAAAAAGGCATTTCACCAACCCCTTCTTCATTTCATCAGCTATGAGCTTCAAGGAAGATCCATCATTTCTGGTACCATCAGAGAAGACACCATTACCTTCCAGCAGTGCCGAGCACCTAACCAAAGGTGAGTTCTACTTTTTAAAATATTAAAATAGTGTTTTAAAATCATATTAATCTGAAGGCAATTACAGAACTCTAGAAATGGTCTGTGTGAATATTGTACACATCTGGTGATTACTTAAAAGTGTTTCCTTAAGAGTTGGTGAACTGCATCTTGCATCACCTACCATTATCGTGCAAGGTTTAGATTAACCGAGATGCGAGAGGTGACTCTTGGCTTTCTGAAGGCCTCCTGGGGTCTGGAGGAGGCAGTGTGGGAAAGAGCTCTGGTTTTGGAGTCAGGGACCACTGGATCCAAATTCTACCCCCACTGCTTAACCGGGGACCCCTAGGCAAGACCCCAACCCTCTCTGAACTGTTATCTCATCTTTGCAACACTCTGACCACACCTGCCACGCAGGAGCGTGGGAAGAGCTAGTGTGACCACAGGTCTGGAAAAGGCTGCGCGGCTGTGGGCACGGGGCTCCCTCGGCAGGTGTGGTACTGGTGGGCGTCGATGCTGTTCAAGAGCAGGCACAGTTCTCTTCCACTCTGGGAAGGCAACGAGTGTGGCGGCAGAGTGGGGACCCGCTTCTGGACAAGACCTGCTTGGCTCTGCCGGGACCCTCCTGGGTTGTCTCAGACAACCTGTAAGTTGGATCACCTGCTCATCAGCCCAGCAGGTGACAATTGTGAGGAGTTCCTCATGGCTTGATGGGGTCTGCACTGAGCTCTGGGGCAGGAGCCCGGGCCCCTGGGGAACTGGGAGTTGAGTGGAGAAGAACAAAATTCAGACGGAGCCAGTGATCACACGGGACGTTACCCAGGCCACCCTGGACTAGCATGAGTGAGCCCACAGGGGACATCCCGTCAACCCTCTGGCCCCTCCCCAACCCAGAGCGGTTGACTAGCCTCTGCCAGATTACTTCCAAGGATGGCACGTTATCTCCAAATCCGAACTTTGTGCGTGGTCATCAGCTAGACTTGGTTCAAATTCTGCCTCATTTTGAAGGGTAAGTTTTATCCATGCTGCTTCATTTTTAACCAAATCTCTGTCCTTCACCCCCTAGATGTGCTTTACAAGCTTAAGTGCTACTGCCTGTGGCCCCAGGGCCTTCCCTACCCCGAGCTCCATAGTGTCGCTGACATTCCATCTAACCAGCTCCACGCCACCCTGAAGCCAGGCCCCCAGGCCGTGAGGAGGAAGCCGAAGGCACCTCCCAGGAGCTCCCGCCTCCCCTAGATGGGCTGGCAGAGAAGCCTAGAGTTGGGCCTTCAGAGGTGGGGGATTAGCCCCCAGAACAAAGGGTCTCTGCTGAGGGACGTATCTGGATGGAAGCCGCACCCTCTCAGCCCAGGAAGGAGTCTGGAGGTCTGTGCCCATCCTCTTCCTCACCTCTGGGACTAGGAGGCTAGGTCTAACCCTAAACTGGCAGATGTCTAAGGAGGGCCCCCAGGTTAACCTGGGCCCCTGAGCTAAAGCAGACACGTCTCAAAATCCCACTGACCCTCCAAATTTTCTTGCACTGTGTGGCCTATTTGCAAAACCGTCATGAGGACATGGTGGAACGGGCTAGTGAGTAACCGAGGGGTTTCATTCTTGAGCTAAGAGGCCTCAGGAAAACACAACCGCAATAAGAGGAAAATTCACCTATCTTGGCAAACTGGCAACACATGCCTGCTAATGGGTTTGGGCTATTTCTCAGGACAGGACAACCATAGCTTTGCACAGTCTTTGCCTGGGGGCTCCCTGAGTAGAGAACATGTGAGCTGGGCAATGCCAGGGGACAGAGTGTGGCATGAGCAGGGCCTGCCAGTGAGAAGCCAAACACACTCCCCATTTTTTTTCTCTCAGAAGTAAACGTGGTTTAACCCACACTCTGGTTTTCAGGTCTAGGTAACAGGTCCATAGACATGCATGAGCAGACAGATACTCCTTCAAGCCAGAGACTTCCCCTTGGGCTAACAGGGTAGTGACCCTTTCTATAACTTCCTTTCTTCATTTCCCTAGCATGTAGAAATCTTGCACACAGTTCTAGACCCAATAATAATAACACTTAATAACTGTCCAGCCCATTGCAAAGACTTTTACCTATTGCCTACTTTTTATGAAGACCCAATGACCTCCGATTACAGATGAGGGAACGGAGGCAG
>JAQIFY010005794.1:0-10787 GCA_028533085.1 Varecia variegata | reverse complement strand
GTCTCATACTTCTTGATATCCAAACTTACTCTGACAGCTACAGTGATTGAAATAGGGTGGCCATGGCATACTACAGATGTATAAGCCAATGGAATAAATTTGAGAGTCTGAAAATCTACCAAATATCTACAGTAAATTGATTTTTGATAATGACGTCAAAATAATTCAGTGTGGAAAAGAATAGTCTCTTCAACAATTGGTGTGGATACAATTGAATATCCACAGGCAAACAGTGAAATTGAAACTATCCTGAGTTCATATAATATGCAAAATTAACTTAAAACACATCAATGACCTAAATATAGGAGCTAAAATTATAAACTTCTTAGAATAAGAACATAGGAGCAGATTTTCATGATGATGGACTTGACAATGGATTTTTAGATATGACATAATAATCATGAATAACAAAAGAAAAAATAAATTAGTCTTCATCGAAATAAAAAACTTGTGAGCATTAAATAACATTATCAAGAGAGTACAAAACAACCTATAGAACTGGAGAAAATATTTGCAGCTCATATGTCTGATAAGGGTCTAATATCCAGAATTTAAATAAAAGACTTTAACTCAACAACTAAGAGGAAAATAGTCTTACTACAAAATAAACAAAGACTTGGGTAGATACTTCCCCCAAAATGATATGTAAATGGAGAATAAGAAATGCTGCTCAGCATTGTTAGTCATTAGGAAAATTCAGATCACAATCACAGTAAGATGCCACTTCATACCTATTAGAGTGGCTATATTAAACAATAAAAATTGAAAATAATAAGTATTAGCAAAGATGTAGAGATATTTGAACATTTCATATATTGTGGATGGCAATATAAAATCGTGCAACTATTGTGAAAAATTTTAGCACTTAATTAAAAAGTTAAACATAGTATTACCATTTGACCCTGCAATTCAATTCCTACATATGTATCTTAAAAACTTGAAAACATATACTCAAGTACATTTATGCACATATTCATAGCAATGCTATTCACAAAAGCAAAACACAAAGACAGTCCCAATGTCCATCAATGGATAAATGAATAAACTGTGTACATGCATACAGTGGAATATTTTTCAGTCATTATAAGGAATGAGGTGCTGATATCTGTTACATCATGTTTGTATCTCTAAAGTATTATTCTAACTGAAAGAACCCAGATATAAAAAGTCTCAGGTTGTATAATTCCATTTATGTAGCGTATCTACAATAGGTAAGAGACCAAAGTAGATTGATAGTTGCTGGAGGTTGGAGGGAGGGAGGAGTAGAAAGTGACTGCTTAATAGGTGTGGGATTTTCTTTTAGAGTGGTGGAAATGCTTTAGAACTTGATTCAGCTGGTACTTGTAAAGCACTATAAATGCACTAAATGCCAGAAAAATGTACATTTTAAAATTGTTAATTTCATGCTCTGTGAATTTCATCTCAATAAGATGAAACCTTATTTGTTGTTTATTTGAAATTTAAATTGGACTATCTTATATTTTGTGTGGCAAGGCATATATATGTGTATATATACACACATGCAAATATGTATGATGAAGAATAATATCAAAACACTACACAAAATTAGGCATTGAATGAATTGTTTTGTAGATAGTAAATTGCTTAATTTTGTCAGCCTTAAGTCATTTAAAATGACACTATTAATCCACTTTCATATAACAGCCATTTTTATCTTCCAGAACCGCATATGCTGCTATGCAGAGCAGAGTTTAAGTATCTTTATGTTTATATACAAATGAAAAAATATGCATGTAAACTTTATTTATTGTAATTTAATTTTCATATTTAGAAATCATTACTTTTAATCACCTTGCTGTACTCCTATTTCGTATCTTATTTTTATTATTTAATATTTTTATTACCAATGAAGATTTAATTTATAATATCTTTATAAATTTATTTTTTTGAACTTTGGTTTTACTTCCACATAATTTCTGAAGCTACTGTACCTGTGTTTTTTACATCTGTTGCCTTTTGGAGTATATAACACAATGCCATGAGATGACTCAAAAAAGTATGTAGGCAAGTAAAATAAAAGATTTAAGTTTTGACTTTGTTTTTCCTTTAATTTAATAGAAGTGACCTTACTAACAGCTGATTTTTTCAACTACGTAAGAAAGATAGCAAAGATTTCACAATCTCTTTGTAATAGAACAAAACAAAGCCCAGATGAAATAGCTGTGCACATAAGCCAAGCTTGAAGCAGTGAGATGTTTATTAGATAGAAAGCTGGGGTTACATGACAAGCATTTTAAAACATAATTTGAAGTGAGACTTAGTGAATTTTCCCTGAAAGATGAGCCTACTAACAGAAGGGAAGCATGGATCAAGAGCTCTCTGCTCACTGTGGAAGCAGGGCTAGATGAAGTGAGCACTAGCTTAGTTGAAAACATGGTATTCAAAGAATGCCAAATGTGGAATCAAAACAAGAAAGAGATGAGATCAAAAAAAAATCAGAGCGAACAAATGTTTCTGGGCAATTTAACCATGGGAAGATTTTTTTTTTTTTTATTATTCCAGAAATAATTTCTGAAATCAGTGGCATCAAAATTTGGAATGTTATAGTCCCTTTAAAATTGTCTTAATTATAGTAATAGAACACATTTATTTTGCTTTTCCATTTCTTCATAATCTCTGTGGGCTGGTAAGAATACTAGAAAAATAGCCAAATGTCTGTCCTACATTTGAGTATAGAAGTCATGTGTTTTAAACATAAATCAGTGTTCTCTATCTTTCATACAATATATTTTGTAAAAAACAGATTTTTACCCCTTGAGAATGAGTTTGAATCCATGATTTAGTATAAGATACGGTAATAATCCATAGCAAAACAATAAGAGTGGTGATACTGAAGTGGTGATCAGAAGGTTCTATCTGAAGCTTCTGAACCTTACAGTAAAATGCTATGTAATTGGGAAACCAAGTTATGGTATGTCTTTTAATAATACTAAATAATACATGCATCTTAGATACATTCAAGTAGGGCTCATGCGATACAAGGCATTGAGATGTTAAAAAGTAATGGTCATTAGCTGTTGTTTCTAGGAAGGGCACATTAGACATACCATGGCAAGACAAATCAGGGAATATAATTCTGTCATGTACGTTTATCAAAAAGTAACAGCTTCTATCTGGGGTTATTAAAGTTCCCCTCTCATTCTCATAACAACAGAAAGGATGCTGATGCTATTTATAGCAAACTCAGGAACCAAAGAAAGAACAAGAGCAAAAATGATCATGCTATAGACTAGAATGATGCAACGACAGCTCCTAAGAGTAAAACATAGAAGAGCCTTTTTGCACAATGCACGGTAGAAAACTGAAGTCTTCAGTGGAAATCAGTAGATTTGACTCAGTAATTAGGGTTAGTCTTTTCATTTACCATAAAATATACTCTTATGTAAATGCTACCTCTGTGATTGGTGTCATAGACACAATGTTAAATCGGATAACAGAGAAAACTGATGCCCAGGAACACTTAGACTGACATCTTCTTTTATTGAGCTTCACTGTATTGTGCTTCACAAATATTGAGTATTTTACAAATTTGAGGTTTTGTGGTAATCCTGAATCAAGTAAGTCTGTAGGTACCATTTTTCCAATAGCATGTGGTCACTTCCTATCCCTGTGTCACACATTGGAAATTCTTGAAAAATATTTTAAACTTTATTATTATTGTATTTGTTTTGTTGATTTGTGCCCAGTGATCTTTGATGTTGCTATTGTAATTGTTTAGGGCTTTCACAAACCACAGCCATATAAGATAGTGAACTCAATAACTGTGTGTGTGCCCTGACTGCTCTAACAATGGGCCATTCCCCTATTTCTCTCCCTCTCTTCAGGCCTCCCTATTTCCTGTGACCCAACAATATTGAAATTAGGCCAATTAATAACCCTACAATAGCCTCTAAATATTCTAATGAAGAGCTGCACATCTCTCAATTGAAATCAAAAGCTAGAAATGACTAAGCTTAGTGAGGAAGACATGTAGAAAGCAAAGATAGGCCTACAGCTAGAACTGTTGCGACATGTAGAAAGCAAAGATAGGCCTACAGCTAGAACTGTTGCGACATGTAGAAAGCAAAGATAGGCCTACAGCTAGAACTGTTGCTCCCAAAAGTTAGCCAGTTATGAACACAAAGGAAAAGTTCTTGAAGAAAATTAAAACTGCTATACCAGTGAACATAGGAGTGATGAGAAATAAAGAAAAAAATATTGCTAAAATAGAGAAAATGCTAGTAGTCTGCCACAACATTCTCTTAAGCCAAAGCCTAATATAGAGTAAGGCCCTAACTCTATAATTCTATGAAGACTGAGAGAGATAAGGAAGTTACAGAATTCAAGTTTAAACCCAGTGGAGGTTAGTTCATGAGGTTTAAGGAAAGAAGCCATCTCTGTTACATAAAAGTACAAGGTAAAGCAGCAAGCACTGATGGAGAAGCTGATATAAGTTATCCAAAGATTTAGTTAAGAACATTGATGAAGGTGACTATACTAAACAACAGATTTTTCAAGGTTTAGACAAAACAGCCTTCTATTGGAAGAAGATACCATCTAAGACTTCGATAGCTAGAGAAGCTGTCTTCAAAGCTTCAAAGGGCTGGCTGAGTCTCTTCTTAGAATCTAATGTGGCTTCTGACCTTAAGTTGAAGCCAATGCTCATTTACTATTCCAAAAATCTAGGGCCCTTAAGAATTATGCTAAGTCTTGTGCTCTACTTGTGCTCTCTAAATGAAACAACAAAGCCTGCATAACAGCACATCTGTTTACAGCATGGCTTACTAAATAGTTTAAGTCTACTGTTGAGATCTACTGCTCAGAAAAAAAAGATTTCTTTCAAAATATTACTGCTCATTGACAATGTACCCGGTTACCCAAGAGCTCTGGTGAATTATGTAAAGAGACTAATGTGGTTTTCATGCTTACTAACACAATATGCATTCTGTAGCCCATGAATCAATTAGCAATTTCAACTTTCAAGTCCTAACATTTAAGAAATACATTTTCTAAGGTTATAAATGCCATAGATAGTAAGTCCTCTGATGAATATGGGCAAAGTTAATAAAAAATATGATGGAAACTATTCACCATTCTAGATATCATTAAGAATATCTGTAATTTATAAAGGAAGGTCAAAATATCAACATTGACAGGAGTTTAAGAAAAGATGATTCCAATCCTCATAAATGACTTTGAGGGGTTCAACACCTCAGTGGAAGAAGTGGTGCAGATGAGGTGGAAATATCAGGAAAACTAGAACTAGAATTGGAGCCTGAACATGTGACTGAATTACTGCAATTTCATGATAAAATTTGGACAAATTAGGAGTTGTTTCATATGAATGAGCAAAGAAAATGGTTTCTTGTGATGCAATCTATTTCTGGTGAAGACACTGTGAACATTGTCAAAATGATAACAAGGGATTTAGAATACTACACAAACTTAGTTGAGAAAGCAGTGGTAGGTTTTGAGAAGATTTACTAAAATTGTGAACAAAGTTCTACTGTGGATAAAATGGTATCAAACAGCATCCAATGCTACAAAGAAATCTTTCATGAAAAGAAGAGTCAATTGACGCAGCAATTTTCATCATTGTCTTATTTTAAGAAATTACCACACCCACCTCAACCTTCAGCAACCACCACCCTGATCAGTCAGCAGCCATCTACAACAGGGCAAGATTCTCTACCTGCAAAAAAGCTATGACTTTCTGAAAACTCAGATGATTTGTAGCATTTTGGGCAATAAAGTATATTTTAATTAAGGCATGTACTTTTTTTTAGACATACTGCTGTTGCACACTTAATAGACTGCAGTATTGTGCAAACATAACTTGTTTATGCACTGGGGAACCAAAAAGAATTGTGTGATTCATTTTATTGTGATATTTTCTTTATGTAGTGAGCTGGAGTAGAACCCACACTTTCTCCAAGGTTTGTCTGTATATTAGATAGGATTATAATTTAAAAAAATAACAGCAGAATGTAGAATATATTACTATGGGCTTTAAGGGTCCCGGGGTAGAGGTCTAGTATACATTAGACTGAGAATTTTATGATTAAGAAAGAGGGTATACAGAGTTGTTTCTGGGAATACAAAAGCTACTTTATATAGTTAAACATAGGATATAAGCAGTGAGAAAAGGAGGGGTCTTAATGAAAAAAGACAAGACAGAGATATCTTGAAGTGCTTTTTATCTTCTATTAAAAAAATTAGCTATTTAGTGAGAATAATGTATTCTCACTGAAATTTTCAATTAGGAAATCAATGCGAATAAAATTTTACAAGAGCATTCTTTTTGTAATATGGAGAAAACAGTGAAGTAATGTGTCATAAAAGAAAAAGAAACAATGGCTAAACATGGTGTAATGTCAGTTGGGATAGAGAGAAGTTAAAATATTAAAATCAGTAGGACTTAGTGAATGATTAGGTATTAGATTAGGTAAAAGACGACTCAAAAATGACATCTTGGTTTCTGAGACCGTTAGTTAGCTAACTCGATGGTGGTGCAATTTAATGAAAGAGGGCAAAGGAGGAGAAGCAGTTAGTTTCAGATATATTGAATTCGAGATGCCTGTGGCTCATGTAAAATGAATTGATCCAGATGCTTAATACTAAGTATAGACTAAAACCCCAGTAGATTAAAAAGACTGAAGTTTATTGCTCACTTGTGTTATATGCTCATTATGGACAAGCAGTGTTCTCTGAATGCCAGATGCTTACTTATTCTGGGGGGATCCATTCTGAATTCAAATATTTTATGAGAAGAAAAGCAGAGACTCTAATTATTCTGAGAAGAGATACTATTTTAGAGGCACCATGATTATTGTGTTGGTGCATGGTGTTTTAGAAGAAATCTAGCCTGGAATAATCTATCATGTTCTTATAAACTCTATTCCAGTCTTATTATATATTCCTGCATAAGTTGCAATCATTCTTCAGGAAAATTCTGCTTAATCAATAACAAACTCAGTGAAATATGCTCCATGTTAAAAAGCCTAACAGTAAAACTCTATAACTGACATTCACAAGTAGCCACTTTCTAAAAGTAGAAGAAACTTTTAACTTTCATTGAATCAATATGGATGTCCAGGCTCCATTTCACATTTTTCCAGATTTAGAGTTAGCCTAATGTACTTAGGCCCTGGAATAAATGCTGGATTTCCAGACATGACTTTCTTATCATTAAGAGTAAATTCTTCTTTGGCGTATTTATTATTCTGTTCCAGAGTACTAGACTTGAGACTATCTCAGTACAGAGGTGCAATTAATGTTGAACGTCAAAATAATAGTACACACATTTTAGATATCTTTGCTTCTAGGAATCTCCTAGGTTGCTATAAAAAATTACTTTCTCTCTAAAAGTCAGCCATAACATCTGAGAAAATACTAAAAGATACAGTTTTGTTAAGACACATGAAAGACCTCCAGTAGAATAAGATTGTGTGTGAATCGAGATCTACCACTTACGCACTGTTTGATCTGACAAGATAACTAAATTATGTACCTTGGTTTCTTCATTTTTAAAATGAGGATGCTATCCTACATCAAAGAATTTGTATGAAGACTGGGTATGCTAATACATGGTAAATGCTTAGAATTATTAATATAACTGGCATGTAGTAAATGCTAAATAAAATTTATCAGCATGATTATTACTATTATTAATATTATAAGTATAGTCACTTGCTTCTCTTTTTTATTTTTATTTTTGTAGATTTAGGGGGCACAAGTGCAGTTTTGTTACATGGCTATCATGTACAGTTGTGAATTCACACTTTTAAGTATAACCATCACTCAAATAGTGTATATTGTACCCATTAAGTAATTTTTCATCCCTTACCCCTCTGCTGCCCTCCCACACTGTCATCCTTTGGAGTTCCCAGTGTCTATCATTCTACTCTATATGTCCATGTGTACACATTATTTAGCTCCCACTTATAAATGATAATGTGTTATTCAATTTTCTGTTTATTTCACTTAATATAATATCTTCCAGTTCTATCTATGTTGCTGCAAAAGAAAGGATTTCATTCATTTTTTATGGCTGACTAGTAATCCGTGGTGTGTGCGTGTGTGTATACATGGTATACATGCACACACGCACACATGCACACCACATTTTCTTTATCCAATCATTTGTTGATGGACAATTAGGATGATCCATATTTTTGCTATTGTTCATAATGCTGTGATAAACATACAAGTGCCAATATCTTTTTGATACAATAATTTCTTTTCCCGTGGGTTGGATATCCAGTAGTGAGATTTCTGGATCTAATGATAGTTCTATTTTTAGTTCTTTGAGAAATCTTCATACTGTTTTCCATAGAAATAGTGCTAATTTATGTCACCACCAACTGTGTATAAGTGTTTCCTTTTCTCTGCATCCTCACCAACATCTATATTTTAAACTTTTTAATAGTAGCCATTCTGACTGGTATAAGATGGTATCTCACTGTGGTTTTAATTTGCATTTCTCTGATGATTAGTGAAGTTGAGCATTTTTTCATATGCTTCTTGGCCATTTGTATGTCTTCTTTTGAAAAATGTATACTCATTTCTTTTGCCCACTTTTGAATGGGATTAGTTTTTTGTTTCTTTGTTTGTTTTGCTGAGTTTGAGTTCCTTGTAGATTCGGAATATCAGTCCTTTGTCAGATACACAGTTTTTGAATATTTTCTCCCATTCTGTAGGTTGTCTGTTCACTCTGTTGATTATTTCTTTTGCTGTTCATAAGCCTTTTTGTTCATTTAGTGTCATTTGTCTATTTTTGTTTTTGGTGTGTTTGCATTTGAGGTCTTTGTCATAAATTCTTTGCCTTGGCCAATGTCCAGAATAGCTTTTCCTAGTTTTTCTCCTAGAACTTTTTAGTTTCAGGTTTTACATGTAAGTCTTTAATCCATCTTGAGTTAATTTTTGTATAAGGTGAGGGATAGTGATCCAGCTTCATTCTTCTGCATAAGGCTATCCAATTTTTCCAGCACCATTTCTTGATTAGTGTGTCCTTTTCCCAGTGTATGTTTTTATTTACTTTGTCAAAAATTAGTTGGCTGTAGGTATGTGACTTTATTTCTGTGCTCTGTATTCTTTTCCATTGATCTATATGTCTATTCGTATGTCAATAGCATGCTTATTTTTGTTATGATAACATTGTAGTATAATTTAAAGTCAAATAATATGATGCCTCCTGTTTTGTTCTTTTTGTTTAGAATTGCTTTGGATATTTGGGTGTATTTTTAGTTCCATATGAATTTTAGGATTGTTTTTTCTAATTCTGTAAAAAAAATGATATTGGCATTTTAATTGGGATTACCTTGAATCTGTAGATTGTTTTCAGCCATATGGGCCTATTAACAATATTGTTTAAAATTCTATGTTGATAACACCTCTATATTTTAGTATATTCTCTGGAGCTTAAACCTTAGTCTAATAATTAATTTTAATGAGGTATTATTATGCATAAGCATGTATTTTTTTAAGTTTTTTTTCTATTTGTTTAAGTTTTCTTTTTTTTTTATTTCAGCATATTATGGGGGTACAAAAGTTTAGGTTATATATATTGCCCTTGCCTCCACCCCCTGAGTCAGAGCTTCAAGCGTGTCCATATCCTAGACAGTGCGCATCACACTCATTATGTATGTATACACCCATCCCCTCCCCCCCAACATCTGCCCGACACCCAATCAATGTTATTCCTAAATGTGCTCTTAGGTGATGATCAGTGAGACCAATTTGATGGTGAGTACATGTGGTGCTTATTTTTCCATTCTTGGGATACTTCACTTAGTATAATGGGTTCCAGCTCTATCCAGGAAAATATAAGAGGTGCTGTATCACCATCATTTTTTGTCGCTGAGTGGAACTCCATGGTATACATATACCACATTTTATTAATCCACTTATGTATTGATGGGCACTTGGGTTGTTTCCACATCTTTGTAATTGTGAATTGTGCTGCTATAACATTCGGGTGCAGATGTCTTTGTTATAGAATGTCTTTTGTTCTTTTGGGGAGATGCCCAGTAATGGGATTGCTGGATCAAATTGTAGGTCTATTTGAATCTGTTTAAGGTATCTCCATATTGCTTTCCACAGAGGTTGCACTAGTTTGCAGTTCCACCAGCAGTGTATGAGTGTTTCTGTCTCTCCGTATCCTCGCCAACATTTATTTTCTCATAATAAAGGGGGCAGGTAGCTGGATTTCGAGATATTATTAAGCCTCTGAATCACTAAAATGTTCATAGGATGAAATAATTTTATTGAATTGAAGCCTTTTGCTTATTTTGTTTGCTCTATTATATATTATCTTTCTGAAATTTTACTTTTCTATTAAGTTCTTTATCACATTTCGTCATTCAGTCTTAAGTGAATTTCTATGTTTTGTACTAAACACAGCAATGATAAGGAGTGATAACCATGTTTCATGTTTTGTGCAAGCATATGTAAACGTAAAATTTCTAATGGTTCTATTTCAATTCAAGAAACATTACCTATATTTAAAGACCCTAACCTCTTTATAGGAATATATATATTTTTTGCAAAAACATGTATTATAATAATTTTTCTTGGCTCTACTTGTAAGCACAGAGGACTGATAAGATCAAGCACACTTTTTTCTCACACTCCAAGAACATTTATTATAGTAAAGGAGACCGTTGGAAATGAGTGTATAATGTTTGTGTTTTGCACAGAACCTGTTAGAACTACGATGTAGTTGTTTATATGTAGTAACTAACCTTTACCATATCACCGAAATGAGTACAATAGACTCTCTTTAAGAA
>JAQIFY010005793.1:0-10787 GCA_028533085.1 Varecia variegata | reverse complement strand
GAAGTCTCAAGAAGAAAGGACAGTGGAATTTCAAAGGATTTTTTTTCTTTTGGTAACTGAATTGGAGGTCCACAGGTTTGCAAAATGGCAGGATGTATCCACTAGGGGTCATGATTGAGTCTGTTTCAAGACCAAACTAATGGTTCTCAAACATTTTGGTCTCAGGACCTCTTTAAACTCTTAAAAATAGTGAAGGCTGAAAAGAACTTTTGTTTAGGTGGGTTACGTATTTTTTATTTATTGTAGAAATAAATACTGAGAACTTCTAAAAAATAATTATTAATTTTCAAATACCTATAATAGATCATTACATGTTAATATAAATAGTATATTTTTATGAAGAAGAACTACATTTTTCAAAACAAAAACCTGGTTTTGAGAAGAATGGCATGTTTTTATGTCTTTATAAATGTCTTTAATGTCTGGCTTAAGAGAAAACACCTGGATTCTTACATCTGCTTCTGCATTTGGTCTGTTGTGGTGTCACACGTCATGGAACACTTCACTGGAAACTCCTGGGACAAGGACGGTGACAATTGCTATTACTATTTTAGTATTAGTATGAAAATAGTTTTGACCTCATGGACTCCCTGAAGAGTCTCATGGAGGCCTCAGGGTTCCTTAGACCACACTTTGAAAACCACTGTTTAGCACCAGGATTTCATTAGTTGGGGAACAAAAGTCCAAATTCTTTATACTCGTACTTTCAGACTTTCATCATCTGACTCCAGCCATCCTAATATTTATATCCCATTTCTCTACAACCTGAAATTTGTAGTTATACTAGTCGCTACTAATCTTCTTGTTATTTTCCTATTCTTGGATCTCTGCTCTTATATTTTTGTGTATCTGCTCATTTTAGTTCCTCTCACTGGATCACCCTTTGTCAAATCTTCTATATTCTTACTATATCAAATATAAGATTTTCAATTATAAACTTTCAAATTTGAACTTTCCTGCCTTTTCAGAAATATCTTTCTTACTTTGATCCTGCTGCTCTTGGATTAAATTATGTCCTTAAAATATTGATTTCTATGCTAGTCATTTCAGTATGAATTCTATTTCCCTTTGCTAAATTGAAAGTTCTTTGAGGATGCCTGTGCATATCAATCACACTTAGCACAGGATTTTTCTTTCTGAATGTGTATCTAGTACTATTTTAATGAATGAATAAAAGAAACATTGATTTTTTTATATGAAGATGTTGCTACTATTTTAAATGAAGTCTCCAAAAGAATAGTCAAATCTTTTACATAACTTCTTTAAAATATCCAAATATCAAAAATCAGAGAGAATCGATCTTAAGATATGAATGCATTTATAACACTGATATAGGATCAAAGCTGCTGGTTTAAGTCATAAATACTTAATAAATATTATTAAGTAATAATAAATTGAGCATTTATGCAATAAATAAAATTTATTACTTCAAATGTTACTTAATTCTCAAGATCCCATTCACTGTAAGGCAAATGGTGCTGAACTAAAAAGTGAACTAAATTCAACCGTGATTTAGCAGAAATTTGGGAACATTTATATAAAAATGATAATTTTAGGTAAATATTTCATAACCTTCAAAGTATGTCATTTGGAAGTGGATTTATATAGATGAGTCATATAGTTCATAGTGATTTTCTTTTTACTTATAAAACCAATATGTTTGTAGCCAATTTCACGTTTATGCACATTTTTCCATATGCCCAAATAAGACAGACACAAAATTTCTTTATCTATTTTGTGGTATCATCCATTAGGCTGTCAGTCTGAAAAGTACCAGTTCCAAACAGACACAAAACAGCAAACTATTCCCATAGCATCTAACAGAAAGCAAGAATAAAGTTCCAATTTTCCAAAATGTTTTCATCCCTCCCTTGATATATCCAATTATAAGTATTTCAATTGCGAACTTTTGAATTTGAATTTTCTGTGTTCAGAATATTTTAACTATCACACCTGAATCATTTAAGCTCTTCTCCCACGGTAAAACTACAAGAAAAGAACAGGATGTATACCAAACCGTTTGTTCAATCCAGCCACAGTTCCTAAAAAGAGTCCACACTGTAATTTTCTATTAGAGTGAAGAAAACTTTGACATTCAACAGGCCAGGATTTAAAGCTCAGCTTCAAATCTTTGGCAAGTTAGTCCAGGCAGCCCCTTGTATCCACGGTTCTGCGCGCACCTATTCAACCAATCACAGATCGAAGATACTCGAATAAATATTACGTCTGTACTGAACACATACAGACTTTTGTCATTTTTCCCTAAGTAGTTCCCCAGTACAACTACGATTTACATAGTATTTACATTGCATTAGGTATTACAAGTAATCTAGAGATGATTTAAAGTATCTGAGAGGATATGCATAGGTTATGCAAATACTACCCATTTTACATCAGGGGCTTGAGCATCTGCTGGTGTGGGTATCTGAGGGAGGTCCTGGAACCAATCCCCCACAGATACTGAAGAACTAGTGTGTACATTTCTGAGACTTAGCTTCCTCATTACTTTAAAACAAGAAAAGATAAGATTTATCTTACAAAATTGTTGTCACTTATTCAAATAATAATAGTTATGCTTTGTGGGGCATTTTATATGCGTTATCCTATTTAATCCATATGACAAACATATGCAATAACCCCTGTGATTTTTCCCTTCATACGGGAATGCGGATTTTTAAACATTTTTTTTCTTTTTTTATGGAGATATTGGTATAATTGATACAAAATAAAATTTTCAGATCTGAAGTATTCAGTTAAGTGGGTATTGACAAATGTATACACCCAGTAACCAATACTCCAGTCAAGGTGAACAATATACAGAAACCTTGATTTTAATTAGCTTGCTCAATGCTACATAGCTAATTGTTGAGCCGTTGATCTGACCCTCGGCAGTCTGGTTTTAGGGTCCACACTCTTTGTCCTGCTGTTCGTCCTCTGCTGCTCTTCCATCTACTCCTGGAGTTGAGAGATAGGGAGTGCTTGGTTTAAAATTATGCAAATCACAATATATACACTGTTTTATTTACATGACTTACATTTATTAATTTGCCTGTTTTTAAACCAGGTTTACTGAATTAAATAATTTTATGTTTTCTTATGTAGACACAGCAAAAATAACTTATAACAGATTATCCAATAATAGGAAAGAACCCTCATTTTATAATCTCTTTCAACTACGTTATTAATCATTTCAGGCTTTAGAACCTTGTTTTCTGCAAGCTCAGTCCACACAGGCTGATGACAGGCAGTGATAAGTGCTTGTTGGAACCTCATGACTCAGAGTTTTGTAGAACATGACAGCTGATACTTTGCAGGCTACAGAGAAAGGAGTTTAGCTGATGCACAAATAAATGTTTCTCTGCTTCATTTATAAAGTTTCTCATTGATGCTTTTTTGTTCCAAATGGGGTTTAACAGATCATTTTACTCAGTTTCATCATGTGTTTTTACTTTCAAACTATGGATCTTCACTTTGAATGGTTTTATTTAGAGTGGGAGTGTTTCTGGGTAGATTTGTAGAAATGTAAAGTATCCAACTACATGAGTAATAAATATGACCTCATAAACTGAGAAGCTGAAGATAACAACATAATGGCACTTTGTGTTTGAATTATGTTATTCTTTTGAGGTGCTGAAAGTACTTTGCAGACCTATACTGAATATTTAAACTTTAACATGAATTATAAATTAAGACAAATACATTATGCTGCTTAGAGCAATATTTCGTATTTGCTCCAAATCATCTCTCTCTACACAATGTTCTTTGAAAGTGACAAAGCTAAAAGCTGGAGGTTTACTTTGCTCCAGGCATTCGAATACCTCCTACTCCCAGTGTTACAGAAATATGGTGAGAAACAAAGCAGAAAAGGGACAGAGTAGCTTCACACATCAGAAAATCTCTCTACACAATTAGACATCAGCTTTTGATCACTTACATGGCTCATTCTTTTCTTCGTTTACAAATGTTTATTGTTCTTTGTTGTGCAAAAGGATTTAATAAATGGATATTTTACCAGATAGTACAAAGAAGTCCCTGACCTCAAAATTTTACATTTTAGTAGTGGAGATACACAAATCAATAGAAGATAGGACAGAATTTATTAAGTGCCAAAAGGCAAGTAAAAAATACCTACCAGGAAGATTTAGAAGCGGGCAAAATCACGAGATGCTGTTAGAGCACAAATGAAGATTCCATGGAAGACGCAGCATTTAAATAGTGACTTGAATCATGGCTAGGATTTCTATAAGCAGATATATAGGGGGAAATGATTAATCACTTGTCATTTTAACTTCCCAAGTAGAGAGAATAGCGTGGAGAAAGGGCAAATAGTGCCAATGCATGAGCTATGTTAAAGGGACACTAAATAGTCTGGTTTGGGTGAAGAATAAGCAATATGAATCATAAAATGAGAGATATCTTCCGGACAAAATTTTGACATTAAACTGTGATGGAAAGGAATGGAGATGTTTTAGCTGGAGACCAGCATCATTAGAGCTGCACTTACCAAGGATTAGTTTACAGAACTGTCTGTTCATGGTTGTACAAGAGAGAGACTAGAAGGTGGGGGAATGAGGTGCCATTGTCATTATCCTGGAAAGATAAGTAAATAACTAAACTAAAATAGTGGCTGTGGAAAAGAAAAGAGGAAACAGCATTCAAGGCACTTTACGGTTGTAGAATCAATGCGGGGACGTGGCACTGAATGGATGAAGAGGGAGATGAGTGAAACGAGGATTAATAGACAACTGGGATTTCCACTTCAAGTAGGATGTAGGAGGTCACGGCAAACCAATGGTCCCACTTCAACAACTAGAAAAGCTGGATTAAAATGAAACAACCTATTTTTAAAGGTATCAGAGAGCTATATAAGCAAGGATTATTAGGAGAACTAAAATCCCAAAGAGGAAGAACCTTTCTGAGGTGAGCTGGTGATCTCCAGCTGTTTTCTTTTATTCTGCTTGGAGATTTTGCTGATTTTGAGCATAAATGTGGGGCAACTTTGGGCTTACCCAAGCAGAGAGAGCCGCTGCCAGGGGAAAGAGAGATTGCCAAATGCTTGCACTGGTTTAGGGGTCTGGTGTTACACATTAGAAAATTGAGATGATTCAAATTCTTTTAAGTTTTTCCCTCACAGCATATTTGCTGAATTCTGGTCTGTGCAAAATTTGCCTGATATTACTTTTGGCATTCCACTATTTTCATTTATTTATCATTATTTAGCTTTTAGTATGTTTCACTTAAAAAGTATGTGCTTTTTTAAAACAAAAAACACAATCTCCCAGTTTCTCTCTTTTAAGAGGGGAATTTATCTTGTTCACTTTTAGTTTTCAACTGTATATTTGATTTTATTTCTGCCCTTTTTATATACCTGTGTCTTTGACTTTACTATTATATTTTTAAAAATTTCCCTCTTGCTATTTAGAAGTCAAATCTGCTATCCCATTCTACTAGTAAACTTTATCATGTTTGTTACAATTAGGATAATGGTATTATTGATGACAAGACTTCAACAGAAGAGGGTACAACATGACTTTAATGACAGAGGATGTAGAGTGTGAATGTTATCAACAACATCAGTGGTTCCACCAGATGTGGTTCCACCATCTGATTCCAGCAGATGTGAGAAGCTCCATTCTCACGGAGGGCTTTATTTCCAGATTTCCCTTATACTTGGGTGTCCTCAAGACTGGCCCACTCACCAGAAGCTGCTGATATAAACAATTCCAGCACATTTCAGAGTGTTTACTGAGATATTGAATGAAACAAAGATCAATTTCCCCCAAACCCAGAGCACTCCTCAGCAGACTCAGGCTTCAAATGTGTCTGAAGTCTGCTCTTGCTACCCATTCCAGAATTGCAAATTTAATCTGTGTCGTCTCAGCAGGCCTTATCTTTTCTTCTCTTCCCTCCCCACTTCTTTGTTTTTCCCTTTTTTAGTTGGTTGTTTCCTTAACATTTGTCACTTCTAAGCCAGACTATAGGGAGGAGAATGTAATCTATCAATGAAACATATCAAAGTATTTGATCATTGTTATTAATGAAATGATTTGTCTTCTCTTAACTTCCCCCATTTTCAGTAGATATTGGGCACTGGGCACTGGACTCCCATCAGTAGGTAAGATTTTTCTCTAGCATACTTGATGTTTTTTTGTCTTTTTCAAGCATTCTCATGGATACATAGCCTGTCACAGACTCAACAGATTCCGTTTTGCCCTCTTCTCCCAGAAGACCATAAGTCATGCTGCTATTTCCAATTTAAATATGAATAACTTTATTTGTACTTTAATATAAGAGCTTATTAATGCATTTACTCTACTTTCCATTAAATTTGGTACACCATGCTAAAAAAGACATACTAAATGATGCATTTAAATTACAGTGTTTTCCACAGTTCTGAATTTTTCATTTCCCTTTTCAAAAACCCTGGAGTCCGATCTAAGTGTGCTGTGTCCCAGGAAGTATGCTAATTCTGTATTGAAAGTAAAAAGGCAATCCCTACCTTCTCCAAGGGTAATCTAAATAGTACATGTGCATAGAACATGATAATGCAGAGAGCATCCTGTTCAGTAGAAAAGAGAAATGAAATGGAAAGAAGAAACAAATATGGTTCTTAAAATTGCACCTAAAACTTGCTTCTAACCATTTTCATGAATGTTAAAGTCATTTTTAAACTTTTTTCTCAAGCAGTCTTAGTTATGTGCTCTAGTTTTTTAAAGACTTTTGGACAATTGTCGATGTGATTATTAAGAATCCTGTAATTATGAGTATATGTCATTTTAGTCAAAACCACTTAAGGAAGAATGCTAGAAAGTACAATTAAATTGACATTATGAAATGTCAGTAATGTTTACAACTTTGCCCAAAGTAGCTCAAAGTAGGGCAATTTCTTTTGGTCACAGTATTTTTACATTGTTGTGTTCCACCAGAGGTGGCTCATAAAAGACACTAGCATACTTAGATTCTGTACAGCTGTGCATCATACCACCCACAGAGAATGAGGCTTGCACCAGGCGTGAGAAATTTCTTTTGCCATTCGCAAAGGGATTTTATACACTCCTGAACACCCACCACCCTTCCTGACCTGCCTGTTCTACAGACTCTGGCTACAGGCTGCAGGGAAGATCAGTTTCCCAGGAGCACCCTTCGTTTTTCTGATGCTTGTAATCAAACACCAGCATTCTACAGCATGTGTTTCTCCAGCATTCTACAAAAATAAGATCTGACCCACTGCCCACTACACCAAGGCATTCTTGCTCCCAGCTGTGTCTCGGCTCCTTAAGATAAGGCCTTTAGCATATTTCTACATCACCATGCTCTCTCATTGACAGGTGAGACCTGTAAGAACATTTAATTTTGCCATCTCACCCAGCCACAGCTAATGGTTTTAATTCCAACCCGCTAACAAGTTTTCCCTTTGAGTATCTATTTCAAGTATCCTGACTTATTAATAGTATTAGACTGGACCATTTGAAGTTGTCACTATTCAGTCACTTTTGATATACAAAAATGGCAATTTCATGTGGGTTAATCTAATACATGATGTGTTCCCATTCACTGTATTGCTATTTGTATTTAACTATATAGTCTAAGATTATTTGGACACCTTCTTTTATCCTGGCATCTCTCTCTTGCTTCATTTATTATTGGATTTGAGTCCTTTCTTAAAGTCCTCTCCTGTATTATGATATAAGTGACATGTACTAAGATAGCACGGTGTTGTGCATTAGGTGAAGGCACAGACTCTAGAACCAAATACCAGAGCATGAACCCCAGCTAAGCCAAAATCTAGGTGTATGATCTTACACAAGATCCTGAACTTCAGCAGAAAGAGGATTACAAACCCCACCACCATTGGCTTAATATGTGTGAACAGTGCCTGACACAGAGTAAGTACTGCAGAACTATTTTAGATCCATATAAACCAACAAATTATCTTTATTTCAATCTCCATGTAAAGAACATTAAAAAAAATCATTACTGTCAGCTTATTTGTGCCTTGTCTGACCACTCTGATGAGATGTATAGGCCTGTGGGGTTTTAGAGACCCCTGGATGATGGCCCTGGTCAGTGCCCACTTCACTCTGAAATTGTTGGGAAATCTGGAGTAAGTCCAAGAGGTAAACTCCATTTCCTTCTCATATTCAAGGGAAAAGGACTTTTCTACTCTGGTCTAGCCAAGAATTCAAGATATCATTAATGTAAAAGAAATGAGAAATGCAAATAAGGGCCCTGAGAAATTCAGTGTTGTTTAAGAGTGGAAATAAAACAGATATAAAATTTAATTAAATAAAGATCCCCTTTAGTCATTAAGTCGTAGAATGTAGAAAATTCTCTGTGACATTTCCCTGCTGTTTTATTAGCACTGATGTCTCACTGAGTGGGGTATTGGGACAAAATCCTAAGCAAATATTTACACTATTTCAAGAAGAATGCTAAGTCAGCTGTTGGGAGAAAATGGATGAAGTCAAAGAAGGAAAGAAATTTAGGCTTTTCTAATCTGTCTCTGTCATGAATCTGTAGAGATTTAAGAATGAAAGAGGGATTCAAGATCTGCTCAATGAAGAAGTTATATTAAGAATATTGACTAAGCTGGAGGCTTGGTGGGTGGTCCATTAAAAGAGAAGAAAATCTGGGAAATAGAGATAAGTGCTAGAGAAAAAATACAATTGAGAAAGAGTAGGAAAAAGAAAATAAACATGCACTTAGCAAATTAATGAATCTAATACATAAACTAAAAGAGATTAAAATCTGTTTCAAGAGGAAACTTGCAAGAGCAGGCAATTCTAGGAATCACACCTAAAACAGGGACGAAGGTCAAGGGTGGCATGGGAAAACCAATCCTGTGGAAGTTCCTAAATCTCATCTCAGTCAAAACTGTCCAGTTTCTCTCCTACTTTTTTTTTTTAAGTCTTTTAAAAACAATGACCAGGGGTCACTTTCAACTTTATCATTTGATGTTGATGTGTGATGTTCATCTATACTGACAAAGGAAAGAGTATGGTGTAATAGGGAAAGAATTCCTAGAATCTAGATGCTCAAGAATGACCAACACTGAATAATTGAAAGCATCTAGCCATGTTGGACTCACTAGTTATTAAGAGAGTTGCCCCTAGTGAGGTAAACACAGTATTTCAAACACACCCAAGTATAGTTCCTAGATTCAATGCTATCTTTGCAGTTGGGAAGATCAGTTTTTCAGGTAGGGAGTTCTATTTCCAGCTATGGTAGACTAATATCTACGGGATAAACCACTCTACAGAAGATAATTAGAAAACCTGGACATAGCACTTGAAATCAAGGCCTGAAGTTCCTGGAGAGTGAACAGAGACGACAGATCTGGAGCAGAATCCTTGTTTGCTCAGAGGAGGGAACTTGAAGAGCTCCTTAAGTAGGTTCCCCTCCATACGGCTTTTAGCCTGGGCTAGGTGCAGACCACGGACACATACACACAAATCCAATCTTTTTGGCCAGGGGAATCAAAAACATGAGTCACAAAACCTTAACCACTAAAGAGAACAGGTAAATCTCACAAGGGTAAGAGCCAGAAAAGGAATCCTTAAATTGTCTGCCCACACTTTTGACTGCCCCTTGAACCACGCATGCATGAAACAGACTCAAAGCAGCCCAAAGGCAAAAGATCGGAACTGAGACTGGAGATGCCACTCAAGAAACCAAGAAGGAGGCCGGGTGCAGTGGCTCACGCCTGTAATCCTAGCACTCTGGGAGGCCGAGGCGGGAGGATCGCTCGAGCTCAGGAGTTCGAGACCAGCCTGAGCAAGAATAAGACCACTGTCTCTACTAAAAATAGAAAGAAATTATATGGACAACCAAAAATATATATAGAAAAAAATTAGCTGGGCATGGTGGTGCATGCCTGTAGTCCCAGCTACTCGGGAGGCTGAGGCAGAAGGATTGCTTAAGCCCAGGAGTTAGAGGTTGCTGTGAGCTAGGCTGACACCATGGCACTTTAGCCCAGGCAACAGAGTGAGACTCTGTCTCAAAAAAAAAAAAGAAACCAGGAAGGTTTTGAAGTTAAAGTGCAGCGAGAAAATTACTTGCTAAAACAAAAGTAACAACAGCCATCAAAGAAAATAGGAGAATCAAGAATCTCCACAACTTAACATTCATAATGTCTAGGATACAATCCAAGATTGCCTGAAATATGAAAAACCAAGAAAAAGAAATACATTCTCAAGAGAAAAGGAAATCCATTGAGATTGGGTCTAAGATGAACTGCATGTTAGAACTATCAGACACTATCAGACAAAAATTTTAAAGTGATATTATCCCTATTCTCAATAAAGTAAAAATAAGCAAAAAAACATTTTTAATGAATGAAAGTCTCAGTGAATAAATTATAAATTCAACAGAGAAATAGAAACCATAATAAAATAACCAAATGAGAACTCCAGAAGTGAAAAAATAAAAACTTTATAAAATCAAGATGACCTACACAAATGGACAGATATTTTCATGAATTGGAAGATTACTATCATGCATTGGAAGACTCAATTTTGTTGGTAATCCTCCCTAAAATGACCTATGGATTCTATGCAATCCTACTCAAAATACTAATGGATATTTTAAAAGAAATTTGTTATCAATTTAAAAATTTCTGCGGAAAGGCAAAGGACCCAGAATTCTTTAGGTAAGTGAAATTACACCTACTAGTAGGAATATATAATTCTCAGAAAGGACAGTGTAGTACCATCCCATTTACTCAGCAACTCAGCTATCTAGAAAAAGTAGATGACCTGTAAGAAAATGTCTTTTTTTTTTTTTTTTTT
>JAQIFY010005792.1:0-10788 GCA_028533085.1 Varecia variegata | reverse complement strand
AAAAAAAAAAAAAAAAAAAGGAGAACATTATTTTAAGCCAGGCACAAAAAGACAGATAGTACATGATCTCACTCATATGTGGAATCTTAAAAAGTTGAATGCATAGCAGCAGAGTGGAATGCTGGTTACCCAGGGACCAGGAAGAGGGGTTGAAGACATGCTGGTAAAATGCCACAAAATTTCAGTTTGACATGAAGAATACATTCAAGGGATCTATGGTACAACATGAGAACTATAGTTAATATCAATGGATTGTATTCTTGAAAATCAGTGAGCAGATTTTAAGGGTTCTCACTACAAAGAGTGATAAATATGCAAGGTAATGCATTGTTAATTAGCTCAAATCAGCCATTTCATAATGTGTATATATTTCAAAGCATCACGTTGTACACCATAAATATGTACAATTTTTATTTTTCAACATACACACATTAATCTGATAGAATCTACAAAAAACCTAAAACTAATGCATGAATTAAATAAGCTCACAGGATACAAGATCAATATACAAAAATTAACTGTAAACAAAACTGTTTTTATAAACCCAATTACAGTAGTATGAAAAATATGAAATGGGTAAAGGAATCTGGGATCTATCGGGCAGAAGACATCCACCAAGATGTAGGGGGCACAGTGTCTGACACCCTTAGCCTGAGCTCAGATTCTACCTAGTGTCCAGCCTGTGGGACAGACACATGAGAAATCAGGAGGCGAAAACAGGTTTGCATGAGGCAGGATTCCCAGGCCCATGGTCATCCTGCACAGCCAGGTCACACCCCAGCCTCTCTTCCTTCCCAAGAAACAGACTTGCAATGCTCTCAGTGCTTCTGGTAAACACAGTAGCCTCTCCCACACCTTCCAGTAAAGGAAGAACAGACCCCACTTCCAACAACTCTGACCCAGGACTTCAGGCAGATGTTGCATCACCCATTCACACAGCATCCTGATCTCAGGCCGTAAAGGGGTTCCTGAGCAGTCACAAACTCACCTCTCTTCCGTGCGCTCTAACAGCTAGAAGTGGCAGACCCCAGTTCTTTTTTTTTTTTTTTTTTTTTTTGCCCTCCCCACCCTCAAGACCCCAGTTCTTGCACCAGGACATCCTCCTCCTGCAGCAGCAGCAGCGACAGCAGCTCAGCCACAGAACCTGAGGCGAACCCCAGCCCAGCAGCGCCCGCGTGTCCACGCCGACTGGGGCTGCAGCCCACATGTCAAGAGCAGAGCCTCACGTAGCTTAGAGAGAACTTCTTGCAGCCCTCACTGTGGAGGTTTCTCCATTCTGATGTGTGGTGAGTGGCCATTTGAATGACTACTGATAGGGAGTGTGACATTCACAGTGGACACCACAAGGTCATGTCCACGGAATGAGATGTGATGCCTTCCCGAAGCCTGTGTTTCCTCATCTCTACAAGGAGGATTTTTCTGAGGACTCAGTGGGGCAATACTTTTCAAACAGGCTATGAATACAGGTGGGTGCTGTTGCTCCACAGCTTACAAAATACTATGAAAATGCCTTGAAGGTATTAAGAGGTTAATCATTTTCCACCCTCACATGAAATTTAACTTTGAAACCCTAGGACATTTTCCATTATGGACACCCATATCCTCCACATGCGCAAGTCACTAAAGGGTCATTCCTGGTCTGATCTCCAGACCCTAATCATCTGGTCATTCATGGTGCTGTCACTCACTGACTGTCCTTCCTTATTCCCCTTAGTATAAGAATGAGTCTACCGTGAACTTAGAGATCTGCATAATGTGGACTCTCCAGCCAGACACAAGGGAGATGCTGGCAGTCCCTGGTTCCAGCCTTCCAGGGTCAAACCATCTTCCCCTTCATCCCCTTCCTGGGCTCCTACCAGGAGTTCACCACTGTTCCACAGTTCCTGGAGCAGGTGTTCATCAGGTGAGCTGCCCCTCCAATATATAGCTGTGACTCCGCCACCTGCCACCTGCATATTGGGGATGTCACTGCAACTGAGCCTCAGTATACTCCACTGAAAGGTGAGGTGGTCAGATCAGCCTCATCGGGCTCTTGTAGGAGTGAGTGGCCTGATACATGGAAATCAGGGCCTGCTGCTGTAGAAAGGCTGCTGGGCACGGCGTGGTTGTTCATCATTTCTCTCTTCCCCTCACGGAAGTAGCTCCCTGCCTCGTGCCTAAATTGCCCAGGTCCCGAATGTTTGGAGAAGCACATAAAAAGTAAATCTGTTTTTGCATTTGTAAAGGATATTTCAGATTCCTTCTAGCTGGTCTTTGTCCCTGACCCAGGGACAGGAGCCCCTGAGTGCTGGACAATGGAACCCATGCTTGTGCAAATATCTGGGATGGCTCTGGCTGTAGTTCTTTTACTTAACACACACAGATATTAAGCACTTAATTTGTACAGCTACTTTTTTAGGTCTTTGGAATAATTCAATAAGCAAAGATGCAGAAAATCCCTGAGCCTCAACTTTACTTGAAGAGCCAGACACAGTAAACATCATTAGAAAGTCATGTCAACAGTGACGCCCTCAGTACTGCCTCTAGGCACAGATGCACCTTCACAGATTATGCCAAGGATGAAATTCTCCAGGAGCAACGATAACATTTCAATAGATGCAGAAAAAGGATTTGACAAAATTCAACATCTCTTCATGATAAAAACTCTCAACAATTTATGTATATAACAAATTCACCCCACCCAATAAAGGGTGGGTGTATCACAAATGCACAGCTAACATGATAGCAAATGGGGAACAACTGTAAGCTTTTTCTCTAAGAGTTTGAACAAGTCAAGAATTTCTATTCTTGTCATTTCTATTCAACATAGTACTGGATGTTCAAGACAGAGCAATTGGAGAACCAAATAAAAAGCATACAGATAAGAAAGATGTTAAAATGCCCTTGTTAAAATAGATATACGAAAAATTGTTCAACATCAATCATCATCAGAAAAAGGCAAATCTAACCCACCATATCAACTCACTCTTAGTAGAATAACTATTATCAAAAAGACAAAAGATAAGAGTTGTTAAAGATGTGGAGAAAAGGGAGCACTTGCATGTTTCTGTGAATGTAAATCAGTACAGCCATTATGGAAAACAATATGACGATTTCTCAAAAAATTAAAAATAAACCTACCATGATACAGAAGTCACACTATTTATATATTCAAAAATATGAAATCAGTTTGTTGAAGACACATCTGTACTCTCATGTTTTTTGTAGCTCTATTTACAATAGCCAAGATATGGAATCAACCTCAGTGTCCATCACCAAATGAATAAAAAATGTGCTATACTACATAGCATGGAACATTATATACCCATTCAAAAATCTTGTCATTTTCTAGCACATGGATGAACCTGGAGGACAGTATATTAATTGAAATGAGCCAGGCACAGAAATACAAATACCACATGATCTCATGCATATGTAGAATCTAAATCAGTTGATCCAATTCAGGTAGAGAGTAGAATGGTGTTACCAGAGGATAGAGTTTTTAGGAGGGAGGGGGGTTTGTAATGATACATAATTATAGACAGAAGAAATAAGTTCAAGAAATTAGTTGTATAGCATACTGACTATAGTTAATTGTGACATACTGTATTTTTGAAAAATGCTTAAGCAGTCAATGTTTTCACCACAAAAATAATGATGTGAGGTACAGCATTAATTGGCTAGAGTCAAGCATTTGATAATGTGTATATACTTCCAAACATGTTTTATATAAAAATATGTGCAATTTTACCTCTCAATTTAAAAATAAATAAATTTTAAAAACATTATTGATAGCAATTTTCGAAACACTGATTCTGTGGCTTTGCCATAGGCTTAAACTGTATCTAAAATACGTAGTTTTTGCCATTCCATTTGTCAGTCGTAAGTGTAGGAATTCTGACACTTACCAGCATGTGCAGGATGTTTCCCTAGCATAGTACTGCCACCTCCCACAGGGCTTTTCAGTTCAGGGCACATGGAGTTCCTGGTGCCGATGGCAATGGTATGGAAGACACTCAAGAGGAAGGTGGGGTAATGATTCCATTTCTGGCCACTCTCCAAATGTGAAAAACAAGCTTGCATCCAAAAACACTGAGGAAATGTTTCAATCCAAAACCTGTGATGATCTCTGAGAGTGTTCTAGAGAGAATGACCAAGGAGATGGCTACAGTTGGGTAACTAAAGAATAAAAACAGTAGACTGTGAACTGCATTTATTAAAATAAATGAAGATATAATAAGAGCGAGAAATTCATTAACACTGCAATATCAACCTGGAAAAGAAAGATCATTTCAAATTTTAAATCCACAGAGGTCACTATATTATTATTGTTCAACATTTAACATACACACTCAAAAACAGAAGATTCTGCATAGAAAGATAAGTTGATGCAAAAGTATTTTATATACAATTAAATTTAAAATTTATCACTTACCGTTATCTCTCATCAAGAAATTATTTCAAAGATATGTTTTCTCTCAATAGATTTTCAAATTCTGATGTGTTGCCTTACATAGCATCTGGACCACTTATATATATGGCCCCCTGTTATTAATGCTGTATCTAGTCTAACTAATTTAATGTTTACCACACTTTATGTGAGGATTTAATAACATTTTCCTTCTACAAAGACAAAAATGTTAACTGCCTGATTTAACCCTCTTGTCCATGGACACTGCATCCTCCTTATCTCAAGTGATCAGAAAGTTGCGTTTATAATCTATAAAGGGCCTCAAACTCTCCAAATAAAAACAGTTTTTACCACATTAAAAAATTCCAGAGCTCCTACCAGAACCTAAACTGTACCGTGTGAGGTGACGTGGGTTGAGAACAGTGAGGAAACTGGAGCAGCAGCGCAGGAAACACGAGAGAGGGCTGCGATGCGCGTGCCGCTGAGGATGAACATAAAGAAAAAGCAAGGAGCTGGAGATGACTAGGAAATAAAAAAAGCAGAGTTTCTATTTCTAAATCCAGAGACAACTGGGCACCTAGGAACAGGTGACCTCTCTCCACATGCAGAATCAGTGCCATTTTTTCACCTATTTTAAATTTCCTACCTGGAGCCATAAACTCACTCCAACAGGAATACTAATTGCTAGTTATGTATTACACACCAAGTGCTGTCCTGTGTTTATTCATTTCAAATAAATGTCAAAACAACCTGATGACTTTGAAGCCTCCCAGTGTTTATCCACATTGGCCCAACAAAGTCATCTAACTCAATTATGTCAAGCAAAAAAAGTAAAAAGAATAATTAAAGAAAAACTGGCTTAAATAGGGTTACCCAAGTGAGAGGAAAAAAATAAAATGTACTAATTAACACAATTTAACTTAATACACTCACTGTGGAATTGCATCTTCAAATTATTTTGCCAACACCATTAAATTTCATAAAAATTGTATTTATTATCCTTGAGTAGGTCATATAAAGAATACTTCGTAACCTTTGGAAGAAAAAAAATTATTTATTAGGTCTAGCATGAGTAACACTGCTAAAAAGAGAAGATTTGCATGGTTCAGAATCAGGAACTCTAAGATTTTAGAGAAATAAATTCAATACAAAGCAGAGAAAACATATTTACTTTCAAAATCTTCATGGTTTTTAGTTTGCTGGTAAATTACCAGCACTTAAAATTACTCTGATATTTTTCTTTTCTTCTCCAAACAGGTACACACTCACATAATTACTTCCTTCATAATCCTCTGATACCTAAAGTTCACCTTTAGAATGATAAACATATATTTAATACCATGTAAATCAAAACTAAAAGTCTGAACGTGTATCGTAGGCCAAAGGGGTTTCATGTTCAAAGGAAAATGTAGAATGAAAATTTGTTAATAGTCATTTATTATTCAGAATGTATGGCTTTTGATTATACTTCTATATAGTCTTCATTATAACCATTATATTGACCCTTTAGTGGCACAAAGAAGAAAAATGATAAAAATATAACCTATGGAAACAATATTCTTCAAATTAATTGAAGTTTAAAGCCTCTGGGAAAAAAGATCACTAGGGGTGTTATACTCTGCTATGTTAAACCATTAATACATAGCTACCATCTGTCTCCTATAACCTTGAATAAAGTATGTAAGTTAATGTTGGTATCAATATTAATACTTCATTCAATGCACAACATTCAACACATTAAAAACAATTGTTTTATTAAAACAAATTCACACATACTCCTAAAAAAGGCATTTCAAAATCCACTGTATTTTATTACCTTAACATTCAATTGGTAAAACAATTTACTTATAAAACCCAAAGTGTCTCTCATAAAAAAAATTACTCTGATCACCCATATCGCACATTATTTACAACATTGTTATAATTGCCCATGAGGAGCCTCTCTCCACTTAGATTTTTGTCATGCATCTTACATGTCAACTGTCCTTACTTCTCCTTAGAAGAGTATATAAATGATGCCCACCTAATTTAGAAGGAACTTTCATATCTTTGATGTAGCAGCAATTGACCACATGCTTTCACAGAAACCCCAGGAATAAAAGTACAGCATTAAGTAATTTTAGTGTTGAATTTATCAATATTTAATTTTTTAAAAAATCTAAAATTATTTCAATGCAAAAAAGTATATTTTGAATGTAATTACAACTCTCCAAATATCAATCTCTTACACTTTTTTAAACCTACAAATAAATTATGTATTACAACTTTGGATTATTCTCTATAATCAACCCTCTGCTTTAGTAATGTCTGAGAGTATTAGTGCCTACTGCTTTTTACCATGAATCCTCTGACATTTACTTAGACTTGTGATTATTTTTTTGCATTAACTGCATCTGTAAAATATCTTTTCATATGAATTCTGATGTTTTCCAAGGTGTATTTTTTGAACAAATGTTTTTCTGTATTCATTACATTTGTAGTGTTTTTCTTTCTTTTTTTTTTTTTTGAGACAGAGTCTCGCTCTGTTGCCTGGGATAGAGTGAGTGCCGTGGCGTCAGCCTAGCTCACAGCAACCTCAAACTCCTGGGCTTAAGCGATCCTACTGCCTCAGCCTCCCGGGTAGCTGGGACTACAGGCATGCGCCACCATGTCCGGCTAATTTTTTCTATATATATTTTTAGTTGGCCAGATAATGTCTTTCTATTTTTAGTAGCGACGGGGTCTCGCTCTTGCTCAGGCTGGTCTCGAACTCCTGAGCTCAAATGATCCTCCGGCCTTGGCCTCCCAGAGTGCTAGGATTACAGGAGTGAGCCACCGCACCCGGCTTGTAGTGTTTTTCTACAATCTAAATTCTCTGAAGTTGAATAAGGTTTGGGCAACTGTTGGAGGGTTACCTTCCAGTGTGAATTACCCTGTACAGTAAGGTCTCTGATATAAGTAAAGGTATTATACCACTCTTTATAGCTGTAATGGGTTTTATTCTGTATAAACACTCTGATGCTAAGACTTTCATTTTGTGAAAGGCACTTCAACAGGCATTACATTTATACTGCTTTTATCTGATGTCAAGAAATATGTAAGGAGATACTAAAGAAATTTCCACATTCTTTACATTTCTAGGATTTTTCTCATGTATCAATCCTCTCATGTACAGTAAGATAAGAGCACTGGGTAAAGGCTTTGCCACATTCTTCATATATCTAGGGTTTCTTTCCAGTATGTATCATCTTATGTCTAGAAAAGCTTGAGGAATATCCGAAGGTTTTCCCACATTCTTCACAGATATAAGGTTTCTCTCCAGTGTGCACTCTCTGATGTACAGTGAGGTACCAGTGCTGGTTGAAAGCTTTGCCACAGTCTTCACATTTGTAGGGTTTCTCTCCAGTATGAATTATCTTATGTTTATAAAAGCTTGAGTAATATTTAAAGGCTCTGCCACAGTCTTCACATCTGTAGGGTGTCTCTCCAGTATGACTTCTCCTATGATAAGAAAGGCTTGAGCAAAATTTAAAGACTTTGTCACATTTATCACATTTGTAGGGTTCCTCTCCAGTATGAATTATCTTATGACAAGAGAAGCTTGAGAAAGATTTAAATACTTTGTCACATTCTTTACATTTGTAATATTTCTTTCCAGTACAAATTATTTCATGTTCAGTAAAGTGTGAGCATTGATTAAAGGCTTTTCCACATTCCTTACATTTGAAAGGTTTTTCTATGGTATGTCTTATCTTATGTTTATTTAGATTTGACAATTTTCTAAAGACTTTCAAACATTTACTACATTGGAACATTTTGCAATGTGTACTTGCTGAATTTTGGTTACATCCATTATAGCATCTTTTCTGCCTCTTACACTCACCCACACTTTTCCCGTCTTTCCTTACGTTTAAATTCTCAAGGCCATATCTTCCATAAGTTCTCAGTATCACTTTTTGGAATGAATCTTTTATGCCCTGCTCTGGCAAATAGTCTTGAATGTATTGAGAAGACACAGCTGAAAGAAATAAAAATAACAAATTATTCCACTTACTTTTCTTCAGATTTGGATGAATATACATTACAAATCTAATATATAAAACTATACCAAGCACATTAGCAAGATGGCATAATAAAATACCATCAGCCCTAATTCCCTCATAGATACCTAAACTTAATAAAATAGACTGACCAAATTGCTTTTGTGAGACTTCTAAAAACTGGGTACATGTTTGCAGCACCCTGAGAGATCAGAATGCCAAAAGCCACACAGATTAGGAAGAACAGTTTGTTACATTCACACACCACACAGCCTTTCCACCTCCTTAATACAGCACAGTGCAGAGTATTGAACCACAAACACCCAGCTTCTCCCAAAACACACAAGGAAAGTTGTGGCATATGTGCCCATACTTCTGGCTATTGGGAGCCTTTCAAAAAACTAGTTTGCCACATTCTACGATAAGGAAAGATAAACCTTGAAAATATTGTGTTAACTGAAACAACCCAGTAACAGAGTGGCAGTGTATGATTCCACTTATATCTCAGGTAGTCAAACTCACAGAAAGTTCAGTGGAGTTTGTCAAGGCCTAGAGAGAAGGTAAAATGGGCAGTTGTTACTTAACATGTTCTGAGTTTTAGTTTTGCAAGATGTAAACGTTCTAGAGGTCTTTTGCATAACAATGTAAATATGCTTAACACTACTGGAATGTACACCTAAAAAGACTGAAGATGGTAAATTATGTTACATGTTTTTAACACAATTAAAATTTTTAAAAAGGATTACTAAAATAATTATAAAGCTTTTTAATAATTACCTTTAAGTCATAAAAGTGTTTCTCTCACATAAAGAAATACAGATTTATCAATAAACGCATGGTAAAATTAAGTTGTATTCATGACTACTCACTGAGGCAGAATAAAACAACAATTTGAAATCATTCAGCTAAAGAAATATACAAGATTAGCTATAAACAAAATTTGGGTCATATTCAAAGAGACAGCTTTTATTTGGGCCAGAGGTGCCATGTTCCAGCAATTCGCCAAAATGACGAACACAGAGGAAAGGAGGAGAGGCATCGATACATGTTCTCTAGGCCTTTTAGAACACATGGAGTTGTCCCTTTGGCCACATATGTGCAAATCTACAAGAAAGGTGATATTGTAGACATCAAGAATGGGTCCTGTTCAAAAAGGCATGCCCCACAAATGTTACCATGGCAACCCTGGAAGAGTCTACAATGTTACCCAGCATGCTGTTGGAATTGTAAACAAAACAAGTTAAGGGCAAGATTCTTACCAAGAGGATTAATGTGCATATTGAACATATTAAGCACTCTAAGAGCCGAGATAGCTTCCTGAAACACGTGAAGGAAAATGATCAGAAAAAGAAGGAAGCCAAAGAGAAAGGTACCTGGGTTCAGCTGAAGCGCCAGCCTGCTCCACCCAGAGAAGCACTTTGTGAGAACCAATGGAAAGGAGCCTGAGGTGCTGGGCCCTGTCCCCTACGAATTCATGACATAGGAGATGAAAATAAGACCACTGGACTCTAAAAATCTTTCTCTTCATTGTGTAAAAGTGTGGTGTCCCCTTCTCCAAAGAAATATTTTTTTTTCTTTTTTTTTTTTTTATTTATTTTTATTTTTTTTTCCACCTAAGTCGCTTCCACCAAAGAAATATTTAAAGCAAAAAAAAAAAAGGAAGAGAGAGAGACAAATATGCACATATACAATTTGTGACAGACATGGCTGATTCATTTTAATTAAACCACACACTGACTTCAAGTATAAATACAGACCTGCAATTTCATCCAGAATTATAATGCATAGGTGAAACCAAATGCACAATAAACTGATGTCAAGAAATGTACCTTCAAAAGAAATACAGTAATATGTAATTGCAAAATAAGAGAAATGTTCAGCCATAAAGTTCTGTATGCAAAATTTGAAAAAGAATGGAAAGTTAAAATATACAGAGTGATATTAGCAAGATAACAGATTAGGAAGTCTCCTGCTTGTGTATCCCCCCACAGCAACAAAAATTGGGCAGTCATCCATGCAAAAAGTGCCAGGCACAGTGGCTCACATCTTTAATCACAAATACTTAGAGGCTGAGGCAGGAGAATCACTTCAGTCCAGCAGCTTGAGGCCAGACTGGGTGGTATGAGACCCCTGTCTCAAAAATCAAGTGCCTTTAGGAAAGCTTTGGGTGAGAAAGGAGTTAAGTAAGGGAGGGGGTTGTGAAATCCTGCTAAAGCCCAAGACCAAGGAGGATCATTCTGAGAAGGCAAGTCCTTATTCGGTGGTAAACTTGAGGACACCTGGTCTTGCTACAGACCAGGAAATGACCCAATTAACTTGGTACCACAGATAATTCTGAAGTGACCATGTAAGTGTTTTCAACTCCTCTCTGCCATGGTG
>JAQIFY010005791.1:0-10788 GCA_028533085.1 Varecia variegata | reverse complement strand
AGGACCCACAGCTTTCACCTCTCACAAAAATTAAATCACGGTGGTTAACAGACTTAAACCTTAGGAAAGAAACTATTAGAATCCTACAAGAAAATGTAGGAAAGACTCTTACAGACATTGGCCTAGGCAAAGAATTTATGAAGAAGACACCTAAGGCAATCACAGCAACAACAAAAATAAATAAATGGGACTTGATTAATTTTTTTTTTTTTTTTTTTTTGGAGACAAAGTCTCACTCTGTTGCCCAGGCTAGAGTTCTGTGGCATCAGCCTAGCTCACAGCAACCTCAAACTCCTGGGCTCAAGCAATACTTCTGCCTCAGTCTTCTGAGTAACTGGGAGTACAGGAATGTGCCACCATGACTGGCTAATTTTTTTCTATATATTTTTAGTTGTCCAGCTGATTTCTTTCTATTTTTTTAGTAGAGACCAGTTGTTGCTCTTGTTCAGGCTGGTCTCAAACTCTGACCTTGAGTGACCCTCCCACCTTTACCTCCCAGAGTGCTAGGATTAGAGGCATAAGCCATCATGCTCATCCAATCCCATATTTCTTGTAGTGATTATTCATTCTTCTTTACTGTTTTCTCCAGTTTTTATAAACTTAGTTAATTTGAAAGCTTGTATTTGAGCTCTGAAATTCCTTCTTTTCCTTTGTCTAGTCTGTTGGTAAAGATTTCTACTGTATTTTGATTTTCCCTAAGTGACTTTTTCATTTATTTAAATTCTGTTATCTCTTTTCTTATGTTATCTGTCTCCTTAGTGAATTTTTCCTTTGTGACCTGAATCATTTTTTTGTTTGTTTGTTTCTTTGTGATGGTTTTCTACCATCTCCTCAATCCCTTTCATTTTACTTGCCATCCATAAGCTGAATTCCATATCTGTTATTTCAACAATTTTCTTTTGGTTGGAGTTCATAACTAGAGAGCTATCATGATCTTTCGGGGTGTCAAAACAGGCTGTTTTTAAAGTTGCCATAGTTTTTATTCTGGTTCCTTCTCATCTGGAGCCTCTTCTCTCAGCCTAAACAGACAGTAGATATAGCACACCTATTCTCCTGTTTTGGGACCTCCGTTGCTCAATGAAGATAGTGATGGGTCCCTGTATGGCATATTTGGGTCCTACTCCAGAAGCTTGACCATTCTGAAGAGGGGAAGACTGTGAGCCTTTAACACTGTTGCTCTGGTCATCTCCTTTGTTTCTCTTTGGTTGTCACTGGGATGCTGTGGCAGGGCAAACCCATGGTGCAAGGCATACACATGAGGTGGGAATTGTCTGCAGTACTGGACATATGCATGTGACAGGACGCATGTGCAAGACTGATTAGGCCTTCTGGGTATGGCAAGCATGCACATAGGCCTGGCTGGTTGCAATGCCAGGCCTTCAGATAAGGCAGGGTGCACATGGGGTGTGGTACACATGGGTTGTGGTGCACATGCAAGGTACAGGCTGCTACCTGGCAGAGTGGGCCCCTGGAGCAGAGCAGGCCAAGGGTGCATCATACACATGGAGTGGAGCAGGCCATTGGGTGGGCCCCCATGGCAGAACAGATCCACCGGATATGGCACACATGTGGGACAGAGCACAACACCAGTCCATGAGGCATGTATGAGCACAGGACTCCTCACTTCTCCCTGCCTGGCAGGGACGAAGGGGAGATACGCAGTTACAGATCTGACACCTAGGGCAGAAGTAGTGCTCTGAGCCTGGAATGTCACAGTGGCACCAGCCACATTGTTCAGGGCTCACAAGCTGGCTATGCCTTCTCTCTGAAGGAATGCAGCTATGAAGCCTCCATTCAGATCTCTATCAGACTGAAAAGCCTGAAGTGATTGCTTGGCCCTCCTGCCACTCTGGTTGCAATATCTTCAGGGAAATTGTGGAGCCCTGCATTCTCGCCTCTATCTTTTCCCCATGTGTGGGTGTCTGCCCCATGTATTCTGGTCCTGATTAGCAGGTTGTCCCACTGCTCTTTTCACTTCCCTCCCACCTACATTCTGTTGATTCACAATGGTCTCTTAGATGATCAATCCAAATCTATTCTCCACTTTCGATCCTCTCTGCTGTTTTTAGTCATTGAAACAATTTTGGCTCTTTCTATATCACTAAGGGAACAGAGAATCATTTGGGGATCAAGGAATCAGAGTGGAAATGAAGGGGTCAACTCATGCAGGTATATTAACAGAATGATAGAGAAAATAACAGTTCTCATGGTAAGTTCATCTGGGAAGGAAAGCCTTCTGATTTAGTAGAGAAACAACAAGTTGTAAAATGATTCCTATAGGAATAAATGCATGTGGATGAATGAAAATAAGTTTTGTTTATTCAGCCATCAAAAATATAAATTGGGCTTTTTATGAAAAGCTTTAGACTTACTAAGTCAATATGATGATATTTAAATTGTTTAAATTGAAAAAATGTGCTTGGGCCATTTGCCTATGATGACAAATTGAGGCACTACCAGAGAAGAAATACCTAGAGAATCTATGTTTAAAGCTCATTGGATTTTTTTCCCATTTTTATTTGTATATATTCATGGGGTAAAAGTGCAATTTTGTTACATTGATATGTTGCATTATGGTGAAGTCAGGTCCTTCAGACAATACACCACTGAAACAAAACTCATTGTTAAACTGCTTGCTTTTACCTATTTCCCTACTTTTCAAAATATTCAATATAATCAGTGTATATCAATAATTTCTTAGGAAGACTTTCATTGACTATAGTATTTTGTTAGGAGAAGCAATATATTAACTCCATTATAAGATTAAATAAAGTTTAGTACATTAAATTCAAATTATGTGTAAAATGATTATAAAATAGAATTTTTTTTTTTTTTTTGCAAAGGAACTTCAGGGAAAGATATGGTTGAAATTTTGGTTTTTATTTTTAATTGTGAGTTATCTAAATATTCAAATCTATATAAATTCCTCAGAACAACATTCTGAAAATTAACTTTAAAAATGTACATATGGAAAATGGAATAATGAAAACATTGTCTAGGCAAAGGCTAGAAGTTTTGAAAGGGCTGAGGACTTTTTTTTTTTCATATGTTGGCCATTTGTTTCTCTTCTTTTGAAATTTGGCTGTTCATATTTTTGCCCCTTTTAGTGGGGTTATTTGTCTTTTCCTTGCTGATTTGTTTGAGTTCCTTACAGATTCTGGATATAAGGCCTTTGTGGATATTTATTTTATCCCATCCATAGTTTGTCTATTTACTCTGTTAATTGTATCTTTTGCTGTTCAGCTTTTTTGTTTAATTAAGCCCCACTTATTTATTTTTGTTTTTGTTGTATTTTGTTGTATTTGTTTACAGGGTCTTAGTAATAAATTCTTTTTTTTTTTTTTTTTTTTTTCTTTTTGAGACAGCGTCTTACTCTGTTACCCGGGCTAGAGTACACCAGCATCATTATAACTCACTGCAACTCCAAACTCTTGCACTCAAGCAATCCTTCTGCCTCAGCATCCTGAGTAGCTGAGACTACAGGTATGCCCCACCACTCCTGGCTAATTTTTAATTTTTTTTTTTTTTTTTGTAGATAAGAGGGTCTCACTGTTTCACAGGTGATCTCAAACTCCTGGCCTCAAGTGATCCTTCTGCCTTGGCCTCTCAAAGTGCTAGGATCACAGATGTGAGCCACCACACCTGAACCTCAGTCATAAATTCTTTACCTAGGGCAATGTCTAGGATAGTTTTCCCTAGATTTTGTTATAATATTTTAATGGTTCAGGTTCTTACATTTAAAACTTTAATCCCTCTTGAGTTAATTTTTTTATATGGTGAGAGATGAGAATCCAGTTTCATTCTGCATGAGGTTCTCCAATTTTCACAGTACCATTTATTGAATAGGGTGTCCTTTCTCCAATGTATCCTTTGTCAAAGATCTGTTAGTTGTAACTATTTGGCTTTATTTCTGTGTTCTCTATTCTATTCCATTGGTCCAAATGTCTACTTTTATACCAGTACCATGCTTTTTGGTTACTATTACCTTGTAGTTTAATTTGAAGTTGGGTAATGTAATGCTTTGAGACTTCTTTTTCCTTAGGATTACTTTAGCTATTGAGAGTCATTTTTGGTTCCATATGAATTTTGATGTTGGTTTTCTAATTCTGTGAAAAATGACATTGGTATTTTGATAGGAATTGTAATGAATCTGTAGGTTACTTGGAGAGTATGGAAATTTTAACAATATTGATTCTTACAATTCATGAGCATGGGATGCTTTTCCATTTGTGCCACTTATGATTTCGTTCATCAATATTGTGTAGTTCTCCTTGTAGATGTCTTTAACTTGCTCATTTAAGTATATTCCCAGGTGTATTTTTTTTTACATCTTCTATAAATGCAATTGAGTTCTTGATTTAATTCTCAGCTTGTTTGTTGTTAATGCATAGAAAGGCTACTTTTTGTGTATGTTGGTTTTCAGAGGTGAGAGGGCATTCAGGATAAAAAATTACATATTGGCTTCAATGTACATTATTCAGGTGACAGATTTATTAAAAGCCTAGACTTCTCCACTAGGCAATTCATCTGTATGACAAAAAATCACTTGTACCCCCTAAATCTATATAAATAAATTTTAAAAAGGGCTGAAGGAAAATTGTAACAAGAAAGAAAATGGAAGTCTAAAACACCTGAACAATGGCAAGAGAAATTAGAAAAAAGACACAGCAGAACCTCAAAAAATTGGGCAAAAGATTGTGTAAGAAAAGTCTCAATAAGTCATGCTGTGCTCTTGAGATAACATAGAACCGTTACTCAGTTTGTATATTTTAAAGAGAGCCCAGATCTTGGTTGACTGTTCAGATGTTGCACTTGGATATCAGCATTAACCATGGAAGCTGTTTCTAAAATGTTTTATACCAAACAACACAACAGAGGCCAAAATCAAAGTTTGAGAACATAGTTGAGCTGGCATCTCAGCAATGCTACATCTGTGCTGTTTCCTTATACAATTTTAAGACTCAGTTTTTTTCATCTGGAAATGAGAAGTTTGAAGTGCATGACTAAGAAACTGATATTCTTGCAGGTAAATACTTTCATTACCATAGAAAATGATTTCTGATATAAAGTATAATAATCTCTTCTCTCAAAACCTGATCTAATTTATTAATATTTCTGAATATGTATCTATAAATTTAGTTAGCACTTACCTAAGCCAATCGTCCAATGTAGAAAAATTTTCAGAAACAATCATCTTCACCAATAAAATAACAGATTATATTGGTTATCTGCCATAATATTTGTAAAGAAATAAATACTTATGAAGTGAGGATTCTTCACAAGTATCTTCAAAAGAGTGGGGTACACTCTGAGCAAGACTTTACTGGAAGGTGACATGTCAAATCAGCTCTAATTCATTAACGAACACTTTAACCTATACGGGTACATACTGAAGTTGAATTTTGTATTAGCTTCATCCAGAAACTAACACATTCTTTTTTTATGCATTCAAAATTACACAGACCACAAACAAAAAACAATTCATGACGTTCTTAAACTTTTAACACAGTTGTGGAAATCCAGAGGAAACAATAAAGAATAAAAGTATATAAAAAATAAACTACACTTTTGTGTTGGAATATGCCTGAAATACACTTTTTGATAATAAGATTATATTTTACAAAGAATTCAAAAATACATAATCCAAAAACTAGTGCTTGCCATTATTCTCTTTTCTTTAGTTCCAAGTCACATTTATTTAACAGGTTTTCTTATCTTAACTCCTAGAGCAGCATACTCTTTTTCAGACCGTGACTACATAAACTCTCATTTCCGTAGTCTTTATATTTCTCAAACACAATCACTTTATTATGCTGTAATTCTTCCACCTTAGGCAACCATTTGTATTTATTTATATATTAACAATTTTGATTTTTCAGAAATCTTAATACCTGGGGCAAATATATTGGATTAAAGATATAAATAGTCTGGTCAAAAATATGTCTTTGGTTATAAATTATTAAATAAATATTCTTTTGTATCTTTCACACTTTTATGAATTTAATAAGTGAATTATGTTTCCAGAGCTGTATTTTGACAAAAAAGAAAAGGAAAAAAAAGGTAAGTCATCAGTTATTTTTGGACCCACAGAATGCAGCTATAAATAAAGCAACTTTACCAGCTAGCCTGTTTCATCTAATTTTAAATATATGGATATATTAGTCTTATTTATTTGACTATTTATTTCTCAGATATCTGGTTTTAAGTATTGAGCTTTTTTATTTCAAGTGCATAATCAATATATATGCATGTTTTCAATTTCGTTGCTACTTACCAGTTGGCCAGTTGGCTTGTTTTGGTTTCTATAGCCAATATTTGTGCTCATTGAGCCACAGTCTAGACTGATTTGTTGGGGGCAGTGACCTATAGGTTGGTAAAGACCATGACAATTTTCCACTGAAAGATATTAACTTGTAACTAAAATTGCTAAGGGCATGATACAGGTATCAATTTTTAAAAATTCATTTTAAAAAATTTTCTTTTTAAAAAAATGTGTAGTATATGTTTAATATTTACATAACAGTATATTTGATTGTTTTTAATTTTTAATGTGTGAAGGTACTAAAATTATTTGTATGCCAAGTTTCTTAATGGTAGAAAACAATTCTGAAGTGGCTTTTTATTTTTATTATTTTATTTTTTAGAGCTACACCCTAAAGCATCAATTTAATTGAGAATATATAGTCCTTATTTATGTTATCAATGCTGACTTTGACCTACATGTCAGGTTATTATAAGTGTGGATTTGGTTTTTTGTATTTATGATTTTATATACTTGATCACAGAGTTTAGATGTACCTACTCCCTCTATTCTCATCATCATGCACATTATATTGTCATATATGGAAAATGTTTTCTTTTCAGTAATGATTTTCTGTCTGCATTAGGAGCAATTATTCCATGTTTCTGGCCTTATGACCTCTTGCAAAACAATTAAATTCTATAAAACTACAAAAAGCAGTTGTAGTTAGGAAAATAATTTTTCTAAACAACACACATTCATCAGTTTCCCTATAGCATCAGAGTACATCTCTTCCCCAGGGATGCTCATGTTGCTTCAAATATGTCTAACTAAATAATTCTATACACAGCTACCATCTCTGTGTCTGAATGTAATCTCTTAAGGTAGAAGGAAATCATTCAAGAAATTATAAATGTACAAAAAGAAAGAAGGAAAAATAGTAAAGCAAAGAGATTTCTTCTCCTGACATTTTTGGCAAACATCCCTTTGAATAAATTATGAATATTGTATCTGAATTCACTGTATGTAATAGCATAATGTGATTCTTTTCAATTAGGAGTGTTGGAAACAAATATATTTTTTCATAAAAATAAAAATCCAACATGAAAGCTCTTATGATATCTAAGACATTTCAAGCTCTTTGTTCTTATTTTTCTCTCAATAAGTATTTATAATTATATAGAATATTTCTTTTTTGGAATTTTTAATTTTTTAAAAAAATTTATCTCTTTTTTTTAAAAGCATGCATTCTGAGAATAGAGCCCCATGTGGTTGGTGCACAGAGGCACACTGCCTGTGTTACTAGTAGAGCTGATGGAAAAAGTCCCCAGTTTGTAGCCCCAGGGAACATCTTTAAAAAAAATTATCAACCTATTTTTTTGCAAAACAATGGACATCTAGGGACAATTATGTCTCTTTAAAAATTTCAGTAGATATAGGGAGTACAACTGTTTTTTGTTACATGGATGAATTCTATCATGCTGAAGTCAGGGGTTTTAGTGTACTCATCTCCAGAACAGTGTACACTGTACCCAATAGACAGACTTTTATCTTTCACCCCTCATACCCTTCTTAGGTTTCAATGTCCATTATACCACTTTATGTCCATATTACACCTCGTACAGCTCCTACTTATAAGTGAGAACATGTGATGTTTATTTTTGCTTTCCTGAGATACTTCACTTAGGATAATGACTTCCAGTTCCATCCAAGTTGCTGCAAAATATGTTATGTCATTCCTTTTTATGGCTGAGTATACTTTTCTTTATCTACTTCACAGTAGATTTATCCACTTAGATTGATTGCATACTTTGCAATTGTGAATTGTGCTGTGATAAACATTCAGGTGCACATGACTTATTTAAAAAAAATGACTTCTTTTCTTTGGGTAGATGCAGAGCAATAGGATTGCAAGAACAAATGGTAGGGCTAATTCAATTATATTAAGAAGGTCCATACTGTTTTTCATAGAGGTGTAACAGCTTACAATTACACCAATAGTATATAAGCATTCCCTTTTCACAGCATTTGTGCCAACATCTGTTGCTTTTTGACATTTTAGTAATGGCCATTCTGACAGTCATAGGTGGTATCTCATTAAGGATTTAATTTGCATTTCCCTGATGATTAGTGAGGTTGAGTGTATTTTCATATGTTTGTTAGCCATTTGTCTATCTTATGAGAAAAATCTGTTCATGTATTTTGCCCACTTTTTGATGGAGTTATTTCTTCTTTTCTTGCTGATTTGTTTGAGTTCTTTGTAGATTCTGCATATTAATTTTTTGTTGGATGTTTAGTTTGTGAATATTTTTTCCCATTCTGTACATTCTCTATTTATTATATTGATCATTTCTTTTGCTGTGCAGAAACTTTTTAGTTTAATTAAGTACCATTTAATTATTTTTCTTGTTGCTGTATTTGCTTTTGGGATCTTAGTCATTAATTCTTTGCCTACACCAATGTCCAGAAGAGTATTTCCTAGGTTTTATTGTAGAGTTTTATGGGTTCTGCTCTTACATTAGTATTTAATCATCTTGAGTTAATTTTTCCATATGATGAGAGATGGGGATCCTGTTCCATTCTTTTGCATGTGACTATTCAATTTTCCTAAAACCATTTATTGAATAGAGCATCCTTTCCCCAGTGTATGTTTTTGGATGCTTAGTCAAACATCAGTTGGTTGTATCTATATGGTTTTATTTCTGGGTTTTCTATTCTGTTCTATTAGTCTATGTGCTTACCTTTAGACCACTAACATGCTATTTTGGTTACCATAGTCGTGTAGTATAATTGAAGTCAGATAGTGTGATACTCCCAGATATGTTCCTTTTGCATAGAATTGCTTTTTTATTTGGACTCTTTATTGGTTCTATATGAAGTTTAGGATTTTTTTTTCTAGATCTCTGAAAAAAGACATTGGAATTTTGATGAGAAATGCATTGAACCTCTAAATCTCTTTGGGCAGTATGGATATTTTAACAATATTCTTTCTTCCAATCCATGAGCATAAGGTGTTTATCTATTTATTTGTGTCATCTATGATTTCTTCCTTCAGTTTTTTATAGTTCTCCTTATAGAGATCTTTCCTCTCCTTGATAAGTATATTCCTAAGTGTTTTATTTTCTTAGCAGCTATTGTAAATGATATTGAATTCTTGATTTGATTCTCAGTTTGGTTGTTATTAATTTATAGAAATGAGACTGACTAGGGTATTAATACATTAATTTTCTAACCTATGACTTTACTGAGTTTATTTATCAACTCAAGGGTCTTTGTAGAGTTAGGGTTTTCTAGATGTCAGCAAATAGGGATAGTTTGACCTCCTCATTCCCTGTTTGGATGTCCTTTATTTCTTTCTCTTGCCTGATTGCTCTACCTAGGACTTTCAGTACTATGTTGAATAGAAGTGAGAATGTGTATCCCTACCTTGTTCCAGTTCTTTAGAGGAATACTTTCAACTTTTTCCCATTCAGTGCGATGTTGGCTGTGGGTTTGTCATATATGGCTTTTATTAATTTGAGGTATATTCCTTGTATTATTAATTTGCTGATTTTTTTTTATCATGAAGGGGTGCTAGATTTTACTGAATGCTTTTTCTGGATTTATTGAGATTATCATATGGTCTTTGTTTTTAATTCTGTTTAAATGGTGAACCACATTATTGATTTTCATATGTTAAATTATCTTTGTATTATGGGATGGGACTCACTTGATTATTGTGAATTATCTTTTTGATGTGGTGTTAGATTCAGTTTGCTTTTTTTTTTTTTTTTCAGAATTTTTCCTTCTATATTTTGGAAGAATATTGGCCTATAGTTTTCTAATTTTGCTGTGTCTTTTCCTAACTTTTTAATCAGGGTGATACTAGCTTTGTAGAATGAGTTAGGGAGGATTCTCTCCTTCTCAATATTATGGAACAATTTCAGTAGTCTAGGTCTCAGTTCTTCTTTGTAGTTCTGGTTGAATTCAGCTGTGAATCCATGTGGTCCTGGGCTTTTTTTGTTGTTGGGAGATATTTTTGTTTTATTATTTCAATTTTCTACTCATTATTGTTCTGTTCAGGATTTCTATTTCTTCCTGATTCAAATCTGGTAATTGTGAGTTTCCAAAAATTTATCCATTTCCTATAGATTTTCTAGTTTGTGTGTGTAGAAGTTTTCATACTATTCTGGGATGATCTTTTATATTTCCATGGTATCAGTGGTAATTACTCCTATTTCATTTCTAATTGAGCTTATTTAACTCCTCTTTCTTCTTTTTATGATTAGTGTAGTTAGCGGTCTATTGATTATCTTTTTTTATTTTATTTTTTTTTTTTAATTTTTTTTTTTTTTATTTCAGCTTATTGTGGGGGTACAAAAGTTCTGCATAGATATATTGCCCATGTCCCTCCCAATCCCCCGAGTCTGAGCCTCAAGCGTGTCCATTCCCCAGACAGTGCACATCGCACTCCTCCTGTAGGTATACACCCATCCCCGCCCCCACCCCCGTCCCCCCCAAGTCAGAACTTCAAGCGTGCCCATTCCCCAGACAGTGCACATTGCACT
>JAQIFY010005790.1:0-10788 GCA_028533085.1 Varecia variegata | reverse complement strand
AGTTATATTCCAACCCAAAAATATCTAATTCTAATATATTCCAGAACTTTTAATTTTCTAAACCACAGAGCCTTCCCTCAATACTTTCATTTCTAGAACTTCTTAACAGGACCCTTCTCCCCATATCCCAACTAATTAGAATTCCAAAGGGATACCATTTAAGGTCATAGGAGAATACCCGATACTTATATAAATGCAGTGCTTAACACTCTGCTAGTTAGCTCAGATTTTTCCCTGAGGTTGCTGGGATGTTATTTCATATCTAGAAAAATAAGGAAGGAAGGAAAGAAGGAAGGGAGATAGGAGGGAAAGAGGGAACAAAAACAAAATAAAACTATTAATTTATTCCAGAAAAGAATAAAAAGGGCAACCCCAGTATCACTTGCCCCGCTGCATAACAATATGAAGAGACACAGGGATATGGCTTTAATCACACTGTTGCCATGATTTCAGATTTGTGCCAAGACAGCCATGGTCTGACTATAAAAGCTCTATCCATGCAAAGGTCAACGAGGCCCGGGCCAAGTGTTCTGCTCAGGAAACAGCAAGGACCCACAAACAGCAAGCCTGAGATAAGGAAACGGCAGCCCTCCCCGGAACGTGTCACACAAGGTGCTAGAAATCTACCTGGAGGCAGCCATCCCTTGTCTCCCCACCTTCAGGGGGCCTGGGACCACCGTGGCACCGGTCCAGGCTGAGTGCGCTGAGGACAGCGAGCTTGTATTTCCTCCGCGTGCAGGAAGCGGGGAGCAGGGCTGTGCTGGTATATATAGTAACAACGTGTCACTGGCTGGGCCAGGGTGAGTTATGGGTTGGGGACCCGACAGTGGTCCTCTCACAGGGAAAGGGCGCTAGACCGCCTCTGAAAGTCATTCCCGCTCTCCCAGGGAAGCCATATGTCTGCCACCCCCAGTGAGGCCGCTCCAGGGAGAGAGAAGGCTGCTATTAAATTATGTCACTTTGATATAAGGGCCTGTGTCTAATAATTCAGCGTTGAATCATGGTGTGCTTGGCTGGAGCAATATTGAGGTGGGCGGCCCGTGTTCCCTGGGTAGGTCGGCACAGGTCTGGACTCCTGTGTAATGATGGCATTGCTACCGACATAAATAATCAGTGTGATTTACTGTCCCAGCCCCGAACTGCAGTCAGCAGTGGTTTATGGGGCTGACTACCTGCACATTGTAAAGCGGAAAGTTTATGGGGCAGATTTATGGAGAAAGTGAAGGGCCACCTTTCTGCACAGAAAATGACTAAATGCCTCAGAAGGAGCAAGGGAAGATGGGGCGTCACTTGAGAATCTTACTGGGGCACCACGCTCATTGGGATTCTCCCATCGCAGTTGCCAGTGTCTCAACTTGGCACTTCCCCATCACTGCCGCACTGCCAACTGCACCCCTGCCATCCCTGTGCTGTCATGTCCATCACCTCCCTCATCATCCTCAGTGCTGTCCGCACCTTCACCATCACCTGCCACCACCATTATCACCTTTACTGTCATCCCCCATGGCTACTGTCAGTACTGTTGCTGCCACCACCAAAACCTCCATTGGCAGCTTCACCGCAGCCTCTGCAGCGCCCCGAGTCCCTTTGGAGGGTGGTGAATCAGCTCGCCCTGTCCAGCCTGACCACACTGAGAACGGCCCATTGCGAAGAGACACACGTGCTGAGAAGAAGTGATCACAGGTGTTTGGCCTCGATTCTGACTGGGCACATCGGCCATCACGGCGTTACCCACCCACTCAGCCCTCCAGGAACTCTGCGGTCGTGGAAATCATGTGTTTATTACATGTGTGTCCACAGCAGCTCCAGGAAGCAAGGGTGCACACCCTCGGTGGTCTCTCACGTTGCTAAGGTCTGTATTAGCTCGGGGCCTATTGACCTCCCCGGGGACATTCTGACGTTTTTAGGTACAGTCTCTTTGCTGCTATCGCAGGTCCTTAACTCTGTAAATCCTAAGGGCATCATTGATACACCGAAGGCCTACTGAGTAGGGAGCCCTGTCTCCCTAGGGGATCTGCTAAAGTTTGACCAAACTACCCACCCTCATTACCAACGTTCTTATCACCAATGTCGCCGCCATAACCATGAGCTCATCTTTGTCATTGTTACGGTCAACTCTGACATCACCCTGGCCGCTAGCATCACCAGGAAATATTAAGTATGAAGTTGTACAGGGCACCATGCTAGGTAGGTACTGCATAGAAAACTTCAGAACCCTGGTTTCTAGAAGAGTGGTCTCCAAAGAATATTCTTCAGAAAATAATCCCAGGAGACACGCCATATTTAAAAGGAAAAAAATTCCAGAGCCAATTGAATTCAAGAAATGCTGCATCCTGACAACGCACTTTAGCATATTAAAGTCTCTGAGAAGTCCTGTTGGAGAGAAGTCTGTTTAAGGTTGTTTGACCCAAACTTTCTCAGGTATACTTTACCACTAAATCATTTTTCCACCTAACTTCCATTAACATCACAATGAGCCCATGTTCCACGGAAGATTCTTTGAGAAGTGTGACTCTAAAAGCTTAAACTGCACAAGCAACAGTGCCATGGACCCCACGTGCTGACGGGCCACCACTTTGAATCCTCAGGTGCACGTTCTAGCACCCAGTCGTAAAACCTATCCTTCTGTTCTATTCCAAAGTGGTAATCCTCTCTGGACCCTCCAGATGGAGGTCCTCATCATCTCAACCTCCACAGTACTCCCTGGCGTCCTCTGAGTAGCTTATGGATACAAGCATATTCACGCTTCCCTCAATACAGCCAGTTTCCCTTCCCAGGCTTGGGGACACCCCACAGCTCTGGATGTGCATTTTCCTGGGCAAGAAGTAACTAGGGGACATTTCACTGACACCTGAGCCCTCACACAGCCTTCCCCAAGTACAAACCCCTGCCTGGGGCTGCCGTAACAAAGTGCCACAAACTGTGGCTTAAAACAACAGAAATGTGTTGTCTCACAGTTCTGGAGGCCACAAGTCCTCGATCACGGGCAGGCAGGGCCCCGCTCCCTCTGCATCCGTCCTTGCCTCTTCCCAGCTCCCATCCGGGGCAAGAAACCCCTGGCGTTCCTGCTCTCACTCCAGCCTTCACACGGCCTCCTCCCCGTGTCTGTGTCTTCACCTCCTCTCTCCTCTGTGTTCAAATTTCCCCTTTTTATAAGCACACGAGTCGTATTGGATCAGGGGCCGCCTCTATTTCAGCACAGCCTCATCTTAACCAATTACATGTGCAATGACCCTATTTCCAAATATCACATCACAGGCACCAGGAGTTAAGACTTCAACATATCTTTTAGGGGGTGGACATAATTCAACCCACATCAGTGGAGTTTTTGCTAATGTCCTTCCTGGGCAAAAGAAAAAGTTGGCAGCCCTTAAGCCAAATCAAGATATTCATTTGCTTTTTGTTTATTTTTGTCATTGTTTCACAGGTAAGTGAAATCCCACCAGGGAGCTGTGGGAGGGAGCATTTTCCCTGTGCCCACTCTCCCGCCTGCTCACCTCGAGTTAGCCGGCCCCTCGGGCCTCACCCCAAGGGCTCCTAGCACCACGATCGTGCCAGCCTCCGCAGCCGTGAAGCCCCTTCCCAGGGGTTTGGGGTCCACACGTTGTCCCCGGGCTGCATATCGTCTGCTTATCAGAACACACTTTCTTTCCCCGGTTGCACAGAAACACACTGACAAGCGACTTTAGAAACAAAAGTTTTGCATTCTCCTTACTCCTCTCCAAGGCCCTGTGGCACTGTCTCATGGGAAAGGCATGAGGTTTGACTTCAGGCATCCCTGGCTTCAAATCCAGGCTCTGCTATTACTAGCTATGTGGCCTCAAGCAGTGTCACACCCTCTGGCAGTCTCATCTGTAAAATAAGGAGAGGAAGACCACCTTGTATGTTGTAGACACAGATGCACCTCCTATTCCCCTTCCAGGACACATGACTGCTTCAAGGACGCGTGGGGTGCAGTCAGCACAGCCTCCCTCGGGATCTGGCTCAGGGGCAGAGAGCTGCACTCCCCCAAGGCCACCCCTTCCCAGGACAGCCTGCGCTGTTACAAATCCAGGTGGGGGTATCCAGGCCCGGCCACTGTGGCCCTACACTGGACACTCGGATGGGCAATTCTTGCTCCACAGCTCCCCACGGGGTTGACCGAGGCCTTGTAGGGCTTGAACCACAGTTCAACGTCCTCTCTGCACACACCTCTTCCTCCCCAATCCCTTCCCGGGTGTTGAGCCCCCTAAACATCTGCCCCAAACTCCATCTCTGGATCTGCTTCTGAGAAATCAACCTGTTGCAGAGATTGTGAGAATCACAGTTTATGATCCCAAGGCACCCAGCAGCGTCTTGTCACACAGCAGGTGCCCAGAGCCCCCACTGCCCTCCTCCCCACACAGGAAGTAATGACAGGCTCTATGGAGGCAGTTTGAGTTGACTCTCCCCAAACAGGTAGGAGAATCCCGAGAATTCCTGCGTGCCAAGTTGCTGCAGAGGTCAGGCAGAAAGAGCCCAAGACACACAGGCCCTGCGATTAAAGAGACAGAAGTGGATTCAGATGGTGAGGAAATACTGAAACTCTCCACTGCAATGGCAGCCAGGGGCAAGTGGAAATCTATACGTGAAGTGAATTTTTCCGGCTCCTTCAAGCACTGCCACCCCGCAGTCTCCTGCTGTCCGCACATGAGTGGACAGCTGCTCAGCTTTGAGGAGTTTTTCCTATAAAAACAGCCCCCTGGCTATTATTCTTTGCAGTGTGAAGTAGAAAAATACCTGGATGAGGTTCCCATGAAGCAGCAAGTTGCTGGAGACAGCTGGAGGAACGTCTGGGCCAAGAGCAAGACATGAAGCAAGTTCTGGGGTATAGAACTAAAGGGGAGAAAGCAAAAATTTGTTTAAAGTGTGGATCTCACCTCAGGGACCTGGTGCCTGAGTCTCCTTGGGATTAGAATCTGAGATTTGATTGGCAACAAGTCCCTTTGCCTGTCTTTTAAGATCCCTTCATCTGCCTTCACACCAACTCTCCAACCTAAACAGCCTGAAGGGTGGTTTCTATCAAGGGCATGTGGAGTGCCAGTGACCCAGGGAGAAAGCACAGTAAATATGAGTAGAGTCTTCAAAGCCAGGGAGCTCTGCTGCCACTTGTAGCTGTGTGACCTTAGGCAAGTTGCTTACCTCTCTGAGCCTCAGCTAGCTATTATTGTCCTCATTATCATGTTATTCTTGCCATGAAGAATTATGATCTCTGGGCAAAAGGATAAACATGCCTTGAAACAAAAGCAAATCATGTGCTCTGCCCTCCTGGAGTTCACTAAAACTAGCACAGGCTGGCTGCAGCAGTCAAGGTGGGCTTCACGCAGGAAGTGGCATTCAAGTTGGCACTTGAAGGGCAGACTTTGGGTAGGCCTGGGAGAGAGAGAGGAAGCAAGGAGCATAAAATAGATGGAGAAAATCACAAAGGCAGGAGTGGGCACAGGATGCTTGTGGGACAGAGAGGAGCCTGGGGAACCACGTGGATGTAGCCTCTGCTTCCAGCCCTGAGGATTCAGAGGTGAGTGGTACAGTCTGCAAGAGGGAAGAGGAGTGAATAGTCAAGGTGAATCAGAATCTAACCAGGGAAGTAGAGACCCACAGGGGACATCAAGGCAAGTGCATGACTAAGCCTCCCACAACAACCAGGGGCAGGGAAAGAAGAGGAAACAGAAGGCCACAGAGGCTTTAAGACTCACCCACGTCGGCCAGGCCCAGGACCCCCACCCCAGGCCTCCTCCAGAACATGGGGAGCAGGTTGCTCTGGGCTCCCCTGGCGAAGGCCGCTCTGGTCAGCACTGGGGGCTCCATAGCCCCCCACAGGGACCCAGTGCCTCTCAAGGAGGAGGCTCTGACTGCATTCGGTCACCTCAGGACCAGACGCATTCCACACGGCAGCCAGCCCCGGCTCTCCGGCTCTCCGGGCAGAGATGCAGACACTGTGAAGGGACTCTTTGTGTCCCGCCTGAGCATCCCCAGAACAATGCGTCTTCGTCTGCAGCATGATTCCCTGCAGAGTGAAGCCCTGATGGAGGCCGAGCTGCTCCCCCGACTCCCTCATCACCACCCCAGCCCCCTGTGGCCCAGTTGCCCATAAGCAACCCCCATTTCTCCTTCCCCAGAGCACTCCCACAATCCGGGCCCGGCAGAAATGCTGCAGAAAGGAAGAAAACTGTGAAATTGCAGGGTTGGGGGCCAAAACAGAGGCAGAAAAAATGCAGGTGCCCCAAAGGCATGGTGGAGGGTGGCCAGCTCCACACTGGACAGGCCTCTAAGATGGAACTGGGGTCCAAGGAGTGGCTCGGGGTCTTCACAAGGGCAGGTGCTCAGTGCACATTGCAGGGCTGTGGGGCACCTGCACAGACCGTACGTGCATCTGCTGGCGCCCTTCTGTGCCCGATGCTAGAGACAGATCCGTGTGTCATCGTGGTCTCTGTCCTAGCGATGGCTAGCAGGCCCCATAACCACAGCCCTCTGCCACAAATGCTTTAATGTGAGCATGTACAAAGTACGGAGCAGAGGAGAGAGCAGTTATGCTCCCGGGGGTTCTGGGCCCCCTTCCATGGTGAACACTGTCATGAACCAACCAGATCCCCCTTCAGGGAAGGATGACTTCTGCAGCTGCAGGCTGTGGTGGCAGCAGACAGCCCCTATCTGTCAATGCCTCTGCCATTGCCCCAGCCGCAGAGGACTGTCTCGCTCAAGGCCCCGTCCTTTTCCAGGCAGCCCACGTCCAGTGACTAAGCAATCCTGGGGGCCTGGGAAGAGCTACCTCAGTCAAAAGCAGGTCCACTGTGAATGGGCCACACCAGCTCCAGAGCCCCAGTGGGGTCGGCCCAGGCTGTCGCTGGGCCTGCACCGCAGCGTGGCTTCTCCCTCTGCCCATGCCTGCTCCCTTGCCTCCTCCCCCCGCACCCAGCCCCCCTTACTAAACACTCTGCACACAAACTCCTCCTCAGAGTCTGCTTCTCCCGGAAACCAACCTGCAATGACCGTCCCCAAAGAGGTGGCAGCACTTTCCACCACATGCAGGGTCCACGGCTCGAAGCACCTTGGTGCTGCTCCAGTGAGCGGCTGGCATCCTGGTGCTGAAGGGGCAGTGGCCCCATTTGCACAGAGCCGGGTCTAGCGGGCAGCCCGTGTATAAAGGGCAACATAGACCAGACCCACTGTGGGAAGCACTGACAGATGAATTTGCCAAAAGGGGTGAGGGGCGGCTTCCCCAGGAGCAGACGTTAGACGTGGGCTTTGGAGAAGGACAGAGCCACAGGCAGGGCAGGGGTGCAGGGTGGGGCCCTCGGGCCTGGATGTTGGCACCATGGCAGAGGCGTGGAGCAAGGACTCCCGCTCGGGAAACCGTGAGACGATCGGGGAGACATTCCCAGAAAGGCATGTGGGGACCAGATCACAAGCACCTTGCTTGGGCTTTATTTTTTAGACAAAAGGGAGGCTGTGGGGGATTTTAAGCAGGGGAGCATCAACATCAGGTGTGCTTTCTGGAAGAATAGCTAGGGTGGCAGAGACGGACAGAAAGCTGAGAACCCAGCTAGAGGGTTGGAGGGAGAACCAAGGTGGGCTCAGGACACACTACCCCAAAATGTGGCACCTTGACATGCTGAGTATTTTTAGCTGAAGCATTTGAGATAACAGTAGAAGCAGGAAGATCTCTCCAACCTCTTCCCACCATTCGTCCCTGAAGCAGGCCCTGAAAACTTCTCTGACCTTACTCTAAATTAGGTCACGAGACACTCAGTCCAGAAGAGTCCTCCCTATACCTGGAGGGGAGGAATGAACACACAGAGAAGAGTCTGAACAAACAGGCCTTGCTGAGTCCCCCGGTTTATTACCATTAGAGCACACCCTTTTGTCCTCCAGTCAGACTTCTGCGTAAAAGCACAGATTTCCCTGTTCCCTTGGGTCTTCATTTCTGAAAGGCTCCCATGTCGCATAAAGCTTACATTAAATAAATATGTATGCTTTTCTCTTGTTAATCTGTCTTTTTTAAATAGGAGTCTCAGCCATGAACCTTGAGATGGGCAAGGAAAAGATATTAGTTTGCTCCCCGACAACAGCAGCGGGGTGGGGTGGGGAGTAGGACAAGATGTCAGAGCTACTGTCTCGAACTTCTGGCCTCAAGTGATCCTCCCACCTCGGCCTCCCAGAGTGCTAGGATTACAGGCGGGAGCCACCACACCCGGCCGAGACTATGAATTTCTCAAGGGCACCCAGCACAAGCCCGGTACACAAACATCGGCTAAATAAATGCTATAAGCACATAAATCCACACAATGAAAAAACTGCTTTTATTAGATTACCTGAGGGGCAGGAAGTACTAGTTTGCTTCTCTTTTTAGTAAATTCAGAAACACCACTAGTCTGAAGAATAGCTGATGGTAAATCAGATTCTTTTTTTCCTTTTCAAATGCTGTTTGTCTTTTGTTCTATCTCTTCCTTCTTTTTCACTGTCATGGATCAAAGTAGAGAAGAGGAGATTTTCGAGAGCTACTGTTGATTGGCAGATTTTAGAAACAAGAAGCCTGGGTGGGAGCTCGGGCCTGGTCCCATCTAACAGTTCTGTAAACTTTGACATCTTGTAAGCTCTTCGATTCTACCTTCTTTGCTTCTTCAGTAACTGCCTAACCTGCAGCATGGTGGTGAGAAGCAAACTCAACAATATATGCAAAAGTGTCTGACACTCAGGACACGATCAATGTCTTTAATTTATTTCTTTACTCCCCTCAGTTTTGGGCAACCCAGTCTAGCAGTGAGGAAACTGAGTCCCCTGTAAAGCAAAAATGAGTTTGGCAGTGTGCAGTCCAGAGCACAGATGGGGAGCCAGCCTCCACCAGCCTGGACCCCACCCCCACAGCCTGGGCACAGGTCGGGGGTCTGCATGGCTGCAGAACACACCCAGGCTGGTAGGAGAAGAGTTGCGCTCCAGGAACTGCCTTCCTGGGCCCAAAGGGTGCAAAGACAGGAAGAGGTGTGGGCACAGGTACCCAGAGTGCAGAGAAAGCGGAACAGGAGCCCCTGGGCAGAGAGGGACTGAGACACCCTGCAGGGTGTGTCGTGGAGGGCAGCGAGGGTGAGGGAGGGAGGCTCCCTGCCACCACCTATCCCAGAGTCTGGGAGTCAAGGAACATGAGGGCCCCAGAATGTGAAAGGGTAAGGGGGGAAATGAGAGGCAAAATGTGAAGTTAATAAAAAATACTTGATGCAGTCAAACTCCAACAGCAGCCGAAGCTGGCTTTCTGATTTTTTGCTTTGATTGTCTACTGGCTGACATTGGCATTGGCAATGATATTTTGGATATCGTACCAAAAGCTTAGGCCACAAAAGCAAAATTAAATGGGACTATATCAGACTATTAATAATGAGCTTCTGCACAGCAAAGGAAACAATCAACAAAATGAAATGCAGCCTACGGATTGGGAGAAAGTGTTTGCAAACCATGTATCTGATAAGGGGTTAATATTCAAAATTTATAAATAACTCATGACTCAATTATAGAAAAACAAACAAAAAATCCATTAAAAAATGGGCAAAAGACCTGAATAGATATTTCTCCAAAGAAGACAAAAAAATCAACAATCATATGAAAAGGTGCTCAACATCACTAATCAGTAGCGAAATGCAAATCAAAACCACTATGAGATATCACTTCATGCCTGTTAGAATGGCTAGTATAAAAAGTTAAAAGATAACAAATGTTGGAGTATGGAGAGAAGGGAAATTTTATACTGTTGGTGGGAATGTACATTGGTGCAGCCATTATTGAAAACAGTATGGAGATTTCTAAAGAAATTAAACTAGAACCACCAAACGACCCAGCAATCCCTCTTCTGGGCATATACCCAAAGGAAAGGAAATCACCACCTTGTAAAGATATCTGCATTCCTAACTTCATTGGAGCATTATTCACAATAGCCAAGATATGGAAGTGTCTGTCTATGAATGAATGAATAAAGAATGAATATATATATGTACATATACATATATATATATATATCAGTTTCTGGGATTTGTACGTGTGTGTGTATACATAAAGTGGGATATTATTCAGAGATCTTAAAAAAGAATGAGAACTTACCATTTCCCACACGGATGGCCTAGAGGACATTATACTAAGTGAAATAAGCTAGACACAGAAAAATATCTCACTTATATGCAGAATCTAAAAGATAAAAGTCAAATACACGGATATAGAGAACAAAACAGTGATTACTAGGGCAGGGGGTGAGCAGGGAGGGAATGGGGAGATGCAGGTCAGAAGATACAGGGCTCTATCCTGCAGGAGGTTCTGGGGGATTCCATTAGGTGAAGGAGACAGTGTCTCCCCATGAGGTTAAGCTCCAAAGGTGTGGGCCTCACCTGCCCCAGCCCCCCTTAATAACCCTCCACAGCCCATTCATGGTTAACTCAGCCAAGCTGTCTTGGTAGTATTTCTGTTTTCAGGCTAAACCTCTTGTCAAGGTAGTAAATTCTCACATTTACTATCTCATCTGTATTTCAATTTTCCAAACCCACCTCCTCTGAGGTTCAAGCAGTGCAGGGTTTGGAGTGGGGCCGGACGCCTTAACTCCAGTGAAAAAGTTCATGGTCCCCTTATGCATTCCTTTCATGCTGGTCCCACATCTGTCAAATGGAGACCACAGTAGTTACCCCTTGGGATTACTGTGAGGCTAAAAGAGATTATGCATTCTATGTACCAAGTACAATGCCTGGCTCTGAGTAAGTGTTCAATAAATGTTAGCTTTAAAAATAGCACCTTAGG
>JAQIFY010000579.1:0-14949 GCA_028533085.1 Varecia variegata | reverse complement strand
GTAAAAGTGAGATGGATTCCCCTATACACTACCATTGACATTATGTAGCAATAAACATTTTCTGAAAATCAATTTGACAATATGACAATATGCATGATGACCCTTAAAGATGGTCCTACTTTTAACCTGTGAATTTTACCTCTAGAAATCTGCTCCATGGCAGTTATCAGAAATGTAGAAAATATTCATTTATTAAGATGATTCTCCTAGCATGATTTATAAAGTTAAAAAATACAAAGAAAATTAGATTATGCCATAAAGGTAGAAAATAATTCAGTAATTAAAACTTATGTTTCTAGTGGTTTTATACAATATTCATAATATCATATTTAGAAAAAATTTTAGAGAACAATTCAAAATGCACACATGAAAATGTGTGTAGAAAATAATGATATTTTAAGATGATATAATTACTAAAAATACAAAGAGAATCAATGGAAAAACTAGAGCCAGAAAGTATAATGCCTAAACAGAAAATAAGTTCGGAAAGACATATATATGTCAACTATAACAAATTAGAAAATATAAAAAATAAAACATGAGATTTTATGTTCAAAAGTCAGAAACTATAAAGCAAAAGACTGAGATTTTTATGCCCTGTGACAAAAGAAATGACAAAATTAATATAAAAGATAAAAACTAGAAAATATATTTGCAAACTTAGACAAAGACTTCCTATTCATAATCTATACAGCAAGTTAAAACATCATTAAGAAAAAGGAAACATGCCTCAACTGAACAACCAAAAAAGCAGTTGAGTGTGGTAGCATGTGCCTGCCTGTAGCCCCAGCTACTCAAGAGGCTGAGGCAGTATTGCTTGACTCCAGGATTTCAAGTTCAGCCTGGGCACCATAGTGAGACCTCATTTTTAATTAAAAAAAAAAAAAAGAAAAGAAGGAAAGAAAAAGAAATGCAAAAAAAAAGAAAAGAAAAATAATTTACTAAAAGAAAAACGAAGATGATTAATAAGCATATGAAAATTTATTCATCACAAAAAAATTAAAGAAACAAACTACAAAAACAAAAAATTTTGTTTTCTTATGCCCATCTGGCACTAATTAGGACATTAAGTCTAGAGTATAAGCTTATGTTTACTTTCTGATCACTTGGCCAGTATATATGTATATAAATTTTATGGAGGAAAATTAGTAATCTATGTCAATAGACAAAAAAAATTTTAAATGTATATATTCAAAGATTGTGAGATTTCAGTTCTGTAATTTATTTTAAGGATATAATTTGGCATGTGCACAAAGATTTATGTAGATAGGTAGATGATCTTTACAACAAAATTCATGATAGTAAAAAGAAAATTAGACACCTCTTGTAAGCCACTTCATATTTACTAAGTCTAACGTAGAAGTAGCACCATCCAAACAGGTGCAAGATGCACAGAGGAATTAATACCCCATGAGCAAGCTTTGACCAATAGGAGGCAGGAATCAGAATACAAGTAACTCTGCCTTCCTTCCTTTTCCCGAGATAACATTTATGCCGTCTTTTAGAATATGATTCTGCAAGACTGAACAATCAATCATGTTTGATACTGAGCAGTGGTCAGCTCAGTAAATCATGCTTACTTTGACTCTCCCGACATCTTTGCCTCATTTCTCTTTTCATTGTCATTTACCCTCTAGAGTGTGGACTAACTTATAAAGTTATGGCACAAAAGCCTTCGCCTTATGTGTTGTTATCTGAGGAATTCCAAGCTTAAAGAAAAGTGGAAATTCTAAATGTCCATCAACAGAAATTCAAGCTATGCAGAAGTTAAAAAGGATGAGGTAGATACATTTGTATTGATATTCATGGAAGATTAGATTTTCCAATAACAGTCTAGCATTATTTCTGGTCTTACATTCTTTTCCAGAATCTGTCTACTTTTCTATTAAGAGTTGGAGTCTACTACTTCCCATATTCTTGAACATGGACAGGGCTTTGTGAGTGATCGACCAATTAAATCCAGCAAGACTGACACAGCATAAGTTCTGAGGATATAATATTAAGATGTTACCACTTCCACCTGTTTCTGTATCTCTCTCAAGACACTTACCTTTTGAACACAGCCACCAATTCAGGAGAAAATTATTATATCAGAAACTGTGAAGGGTCTGAGATTTAATCTTACAAGTGAACAATTTAGACTGCCGCAGGATAGATGGATGGATAGATGGATGCACATATATGAGGGTCTTCAAAAAGTTAATAGAAAATACATATTATAAAAAATTTTGCATGGATCTTTAAAAATTTTTTGCACCAAAATAAACTCATACTTACTTGTTACAACATGTCTGAAAAAGATCCAGTTTGAGGCACTAAAAAGGATAAGGCATCCATTTGAAAAAGGCCCCATCAGAGCAAAATAAATTCTGCTAAAATTGAAATAAAAATAAACTTCAAATTTATGATGAAGCTTGACTGGAAGAATGGTGACATCATCGATGCTTTACAAAAAGTTTATGGGGACCATGCCCCAAAGAAAGCTGCATTTTACAAATGAATAATTCATTTTAAGAAGGGACAAGATGATGTTGAGATGAAGCCACAGTGGCAGACCATCCACATCAATTTTCAAGGCAAAAATTAATCTTGTTTGTGCTGTAATCTAAGAGGGATGACAATTAACAGTATAAACAATAGCCAACATCATAGACATCTCAATTAGTTCAACTTACACAATTCTGACTGAAGAAATTAAGATTGAACAAATTTTCCACTTGATGTGTGCCAAAATTGTGCCCAGATCAGCTGCAGACAAGACCAGAGCTTTCAATGGAAATTTTAAACAAGTGGGATCAAGATCCTGAAGCATTTCTTTGAGGAACCATAAGAGGAGAAGAAACATGGCTTTTCCACTATGGTCCTGAAGACAAAGCACAATCAAAGCAATGGCTACCAACAGGTGGAAGTGGTCCAGTCAAAAGCAAAAGTGGACTGGTCCAAAGTAAAGGTCATGGCAATAGTGTTTTGGGATGCTCAAAGCATTTACCTCGTTGACTTTCTGGAAGGCCAAAGAATGATAACATATGCTCATCAGGAGAGTTTTTTGAGAAAGTAAGCTAAAGCTTTAGCAGAAAAACACGCAGGAATGCTTCACTAGAGTCCTTCTCCAACAAGATAATACTCCCACTTATTCCTCTTATCAAGGACAATTTTATGAGAGTTTCAATGGGAAATCATTTGGCATCCCCTTTACAGACCTGATTTGTCTCCTTCTGTTTGTTTCCTAATCTTAAAAAATTTCATCAACAAAGGGCACTCATTGTTCTTTAGTTAATAATGTAAAAATGACTGCATGGACATGGTCAAATTCCTCAAATCCCATGAAAATAGTTAATCTAGCCAAATGAAATAACATTAAAAAATAATTGGTATATGAGCACACTAATATTCCAAGATTAGTAACCCTTTTAAAAACATATCTAACTCACAGATTCTGAAAATACATAAAAATCAGCTAAAGGGGGTTTTTAATCAAATGATTAGAACTCAAATCACACATCACCATCTTGAAATAAAATAGTTGACTTGAGTCTGTAGTAATTGCCTGCTCATTCATCTGTCTCCTATTACACTATAATATTCTGGAAGTCAGGGACTGTCCACATGCAGCTTTGTCTTCCTGGTGCCTAAACTATGCCTAATATACAGCAAGTGTAAAATAAATATTTGCTCTTGAATAAAGAGAAAAGAAAATGAGGTTCCTAGAATTGTGTGTTTTTTTTTTATTCTAAAGAATAGATGTGTCAAGAGCAAGACACCATCTCTACTAAAAATAGAAAAAATTAGCCGGGCATCATGGCACATGCTTGTAGTCCTAGCTACACGGGAGGGTGAGGCAAGAGGATCACTTGAGTCCAGGAGTTTGAAGTTGCAGTGAGCTATCATGACGCCACTGCACTCTAGCTGGGGCAACAGTCAGATTGTCTCAAAAAAAAAAAAAAATAGATATGTTATATTCCCAAACCATGTTAACAACAAAACCCATGAAGCCAGTTCCACCACAGTTTAAGAAAATACACCATCATGAGAAGAGTCCAAAAACATTCAGTCAATTTAAAAATGTGCACTAAGAAGGTAACAGACCCAGAGCTGTGAAGGATCACGGACAAACAAAAGTTAGAAAAAAAATGTTATCTTATATGATTATTAAAGTTTCTGCCCAAGAAGGAATAGCTTCTAATAGAAAAACAAACAACACTGGGTAATCGAAAATACATAAGCTAAAGTTCTCCATGTTAGATACTTTTATCTTCTCTGTGGAACTAAAATGTTTAGGATAATAGAGATCAAATGCCTATGGAGTGATATAATAGTGCAATGTAGAGTAAAATGTAATAAAAATATATTCTATTTTGGAAACTGGGCATTTTGGCTCCACCTCTACCACTTGTTGGAGAAGTCAACTCACTTCTCAGGACTTCATTTCATAAGGCTGATGTGCAGGATGAATTTGATGATCTGCCAAAAATATCTCTGATTCTTTGTTAGAAACTATTCTGGGCAGAAGCAGACCCAACAAAGGAAGGGAGCTAATTCTTCATGATCCTAACAGATAGTATTTAATATCCCTATACCCTTAGCCATCTGTAAATTTATTCAATGTCAATGACATTTCTATTTTGTCAATCCAAATTTGTCCTTCCTCTTTCTTTTAAAATTCTTCCCAAAATTCACCTTCTCCAATATTCCTTGCCAAACATATCTCACCTTTATTTGATCACTATAATCAGTCCCACAATACTTTAATTAGATATGCCACTCCTTAAACTTAAAATTAGACATGCACCTGTCAATCTATATCTTAAATTATATATGGGCACCTATCTGGGCAATCTCCTTACAAATTATACTTAATATAGGAACACTAATCAATCTGTTCAATGCTCAAACAACACGACAGAACCAGCGGTAGAAAACTGTTATAGTAAAATGAGTTTAATAGAAAGTTTTGAAAATATGCAAAGCCTCAATTTGCTTTTTCCACATACTTCTTGTAAGGTTTAAACCATTTATCCACTACAACAACCATTCTTCTCACTTAATATGCTTTCTTCCAAACCACTAAATTTATAGAACTTATAGTAAAAAACAATAAAAACCATATCAAAACTACTATTTAAATACACTCACCATCAAGTCTGTTATGGTGAGATAGTAGGGAAAAGGCATTTTAAAGAATTTAGTTTATTTCTTTTAAGGCAAGGAGTCCTTTTTGTGTAAAACTTTAAAAAAAATCCTCAGCTAAAGGCACGCACAGATTTTTAGAGGTTGTAAGTACACTTAGTTAAGGGCAGAATAATGTCTGCCAAGATAAACAGGAAAACAATGTTAATGTCTAGAAGGTAAACCAATCACTTAGGACATGCCACCTAGAAATTAAGGCGAGAGAAAAGCAGCCGGTGATGTATAATGGAAGTGACATTATCTGATACAAATTCATGAAAAGGGAAAATCAGGCTATTTTCTTATCGAAGATCAAAAATTATGTAAGTGTCTTGAGCAGCCATCAAGACCTGACATGTCAAATCAATCTGCCACTTAACAGAAACTGATTTGGAAAAGGGAGAATGTTAATCTTATCTTTTGTTCTGTAACAAAACCCAGTAGTTATATTTAATGAACATTTACATCAAGATATACTTTGGAATGTTACCAAATAACTAAGAGAGGCTAAGATCAGTGGCCTTGAATTAATAAGAAATAAAAACTCAATAGTTTCGTCCTCCTAAATGCTGATGAGATGGCTTGATGTTAAGCCTTAAGAGACAAGGAGTCCTGGGATGCAACAGCTGTTTGGAAGAATGACTCATCATTACCCCTGATGGAACAAAAACCACTGCCTGTGTTAGACATTCCCTGCCATTCATCTGATCGATATTGAATAATATCATATAACAGGTCAATGGGTTCAACTGTCTGGGGGAACATCTAGCAGCTCACTTATCCTGGCAGACCTATCTGGAGACCTGCATAGGATCATCATTAAGGCTTTTTGGAAAGCTATTGTGTGACATAGGTAACTTTTTCTTAAAGATTCTCAAACACAAAACTATTTTTGATTTTTTTCTAACTTGATATTTGAATGTAACAATTATCCAGCTACTGGAACAAACTCAAAACTCTTTCTTGAGGAATACCTGGGCTTGACCAGAGGAAACCTATGGGTGTCTGGCCTTTGACTAGCCTAGGGTATTGGTCTGGCCTTATAATTTTCATAATAGAAGTCCTACCATTTGTGTGATCCCTTATAGATCTGTCCTTAATCGGCACTATAGAATATCTGTTCTCTAGGCTATCTTCAGATAGTATAACATTAAACTAGTCTATCTAATTCCTATGAAAAATTTGACTAACATAAAAGAAATCTGAAAAAAAGAGCTTAAGATGGTGATTTTCAAATGCCACTCGGACTAGTTACATTAGAATCATATTAGGTACCTGCTAAAAATATAGATTCCTGGATCTCATCTCAAACTGACTAAATCAGAAATTCCAGGAATAGAGCTTAACAATCTGTATTTTTAACAAGAACGTGCAGTTTTATGGGTACTCAAATTGAAAACCACCAGCCTAAAGGATTCAGAATCCAGTCAGTCCTCGAGGCACTTGAGCCTCTTCTGTCTTTGGGTAGCATTTAACCTCTGTAGATATTCACCATTTGAAGGATTAGCTTGAATAATATGCCTTTCAATGTTAAAACATCATATTTTATTTTGATGACTATCACAAAACAACTAAATGATTTCTGCTTCTGTCTTTGCCCATAAAAATGTTAAGAAAGACACTGCTAGTATATCATCCAGCATTAACTCTATCTCTTTCTAAGAAATGATATAAATTCTCTTTCCTGATTATAAAAACTATGTATTTCATAATATCTCCATATTCCCCTATGCTGCCAGGAAGCTCAGAACCAATCACTTTAATTTGTTTCCTCCTTTCTAATTTCTTTCTTCTTTACAATTACATTTTGTATTCATCTTTTTTGGTAAGTTAAAAAAGAAGACAAACTTTCAAAGTTCTCTTGGAAAGAGGCAGGATATAAAAAAAATATCAACTAAAAATTATACTGGTTTTATCATTTTTATCCTCTTTGACTTAAAATAATCATCTGTTTCCATTTGGGGATAGCCTTGTTCTATTTTTGCCCCATACACTTGCCTGGACAGGAATGTAGTAGGTCTAGATTCGTCACAAGGCATCCTCAGTCCCTAAGAACTCCAGAGAGTTGGTCCCTGTTTCCAGATTAAAGTTTTTGGAATACTCTAATTAAATCAAATTCCTTGAATAGTAGAGGGGTGGGGGAGAATCAAAATTAACTATGTACCAGTTTGAAATCTACAGACCACTGCCAATCTGGACAGATGACTCAGACTTCAGCACTATAGATTAGAAATATCTGGAACCTACAGCACTGGCTAGAGTAGGTCTGCTGGAAGCCTATATCAATTTGAAAAATTTTTCTAATCACTCCTTTTTACTTTCTGATCATGCCTTTCTGAGATCATTACACCAACCATAATTGGTTTATAGATAGCCCCAAACAGATAAGCAACTAGTTGACTTTTTTTCTTTATTGTTTCTTTTCCTTTTTACTAGAAATGACTAGTCAATTAGCAGTTTTGATTGACATTAAAAAGTGGATTTGGAATTCTATAGGCCCAAATGACAATTACATGATAAAAGTGAGAGTACTCATCAAAATTCTGAGGATTCCAATGTCTCTCTGAAGCTTTTGACTCAGAGATCTGTATTATTAGAGAATATAGAGTTTTTCAAAGTCTTTTTTGAGTCTGACTAGGGCAGTCTAATATCTTTGGGCACACGGAAAAACCTAAATGCGAAAACGTTAGAAATTCAGATAAAGACAGTTTTTAGAAACTATTTCAGAGAAAAGTTTGAGACTAAAAAGTTTAGCCCACATATTGAATTTTTGCCAAATGAAAATCTAGTATGTTTTTTAGGAGTAAAATGTCATACAAATAAAATTTTAAAATCTGTTTCCTTTGTCAGGGGTAATTTGTAGTTTTTCAGTCTTAAGCGTAGAATAAGCAACATATCCAAGTTATTAGAGATTATCCTTCATAATCATACTCATGAAGAATTATGAATTATAAATTTATAACTGCATTTTATCTACTCTGGACTTAAATTGATATTATATTTTTAGTAAAACATTACTATTAGGAATTCATGAACCTATTTGCCAAATACATCATTATTTAGTTTTGCCATTGTTATATTCAACATTTAAGTCTCTTCTGAACTCATTAAGGAAAGACCAACATCAATGATTAGGATGCTCAGAATAAACAAATCAACTGTTAGGCAGCATTATGTCACATTTTGTGGAATGTATAAAATAAACAAACTGAACTGGGAAAAAGAGAAAAATACAAGAGAATTAAACTATCTAAATTATAAATAGCACATTTTTCATTTATCCTCATATTTTAAAAATATTTTAGTCATTTGAATATGCTATGCCTAGAGTAATAAATTTCATAGAAAATATTACCTCCAGTTGAGAGGCATTTGTATATATAGTATGTTCTTGGAGTTTGTAAGATTACTTAAAAAGCAATGCCAAGTTGAAGGTAATATCTTTTATTGGCCACTTGAATGTTGACAGATACACGTATAGAATTTGAAAATATAGTTTCTGGAAGCTGAAGAAAAAATGTCTTATTTTCTCAAGCATGTCTGTCAATTACTGTACAGGTAGTGCAAAAAAGATATTATCAGAAGGTTGGCCTTGAGATTTATGTAACCGGATTAGTGCTAACCTCATTTTCCATATAATTAAAGAAAAATAATTTATCCTTCATTGATGCTACAACTGTCCTGATAGTTCACTAATACAGAGATTAAATTTATAGCAGCTCCCCTTACATCTATCAACAGTTTCAAAATCACAAAGTGCTCCCTTCGAAACAAGTTTGCAAGTGAACTCACTTATTTCTTTTGTGTTTCTCAAAGCCATTTAAAAAAAAGAAAAAGAAAACCTGAGAAATCTAAAACAGAGATTAACTAAATGTCCTTGTTCATTAAAAAAAAAAACAGCAATGTTTTCAATTTTGAAACCACATATAGTTACAATTAAATGGAACTAGTCAAATAATATTAATGAGTAAAAGTGTATGTAATGAAGCCAATTATGTAAAAATACTAACATCAATATTTTCTGATTATAAGAATTTACAAATTCTTTAAAGGGATTTATCTCAAAGCCCAGGGGGAAAAGAATGACTATCACCAGTAGTTGTTTTATTGTGAGTGGAAAAGGGATCTACTATAAGACAAAGAGAAGGCAAATGAACAAAAATAATGTTTGTTAATTTAGTTTCTATCGAGAGGAGAAAATGAAATATATTTCCATTAGCACAGTGCTTTTTGGTGGCTAAAGAGAACAATCATTCTTTTAAAATCAGGAAAGGTTTTAGATAACAAAACTTTGGCAAGCCTTTGGAGAGGGGCCTTACCTCTGGGGACACAGTTTTCTCACTATAATTATTATTAACAAGAATTTGAATTTTTACTTTTCTGAAAATACAATTCAAAGTTCCTAAAAGCCTGTTAATTATCATAGGCCAGAAAAAGAATTAGAAATATTTATTTCTCATTTCTCAACTAACTCTAAAAAATGTGGCCAAATTATAAGACTATTTCTAATTTTAAAATATTTTAAGGATAATTCAGAAGGTATACGATTTGCTAATCTGTTCACCAAATATAAGTAGTTATTATAATATCTAAATACTGACAGCAGATTCAGAAGACATGGAAAACATTAATTCCAATTAATACTATTATACCACAAGTATAAATTATGTCCATGTGACCAGCATGATTTATTTCTAAAACATACATTTTATGTGATAAATATGTACATTAATTTTTATATTAGAAATTTTTGATATCTCCAGTACACTATGTGTGTTCTTAAGCTGTGTGCCTGTATGGATAAAAAACACATACATGTCGATTTTTATACCCTTACACTTCCCAGTGGACATTAGGAATGTCTTTAGAGAAGCAGATTCTTAAAGTGAAATTTAATATGAAAAGAAAAAACTTTACTTTTTGATTCTCAATATAACTAAACCTTCTCCATTATTTCACTGCCTATAAAGACCTCTGTCTTCTAAACACATTAATTTATTTCAGACTATCTTTCAAGGACTTTTAATAGCCTTGGAAGGTAAAGATAATATTTCCCTCTAGAGCAAATGGCAAGTTTGCTTATAGCCTTAGAAAATAGAGATATCTCCCTTGGAAGCAGAGAGCTGCCACTTATTTCCTCGTAAAAAAGATTCAGATTTCCAAAGTTCAGGGTCCCTCTCCTATAAAACAACTCACTGTGTGCGTGGGTTTTCACCTGGCCCTCTACACATTGCCCTGTGGAAACTGGGGCTCAGGGAACCAGCACAAATCCTGATACTGGTAACTGCTATCTGTATGAGTAACAAACTGCCCTTTTTCTCTGATCCGGAGTCTCGAATTCTCTGCCAGCATCCATGATCCTATGGCTGGCTAACTTAGCAGCTTGCAAGCAGGGTAAAATTTCAGACCCTCCACAGCTCTTGACAACCTCTGAACCCCAGGGGCTTATAACAACACCTGTTTATTTATCAGTTTCCTTACATTTTGCTCACTTTACATAACTGCCAAGTGTCACTGGGGATCAGCTTAGCTCTCCCCACACCTTCTTTCTGGGATCCAGGGTAAGAGAGCAGCCCCCATCTGGGCCATGTCTGGTCTTCTGGTACAGAGAAAAGAGGCACGGGAAGATCACACCATGACTTTTAACATTTTTGCTCAGTCATGGCATACCTCAAGCTCACTTACACAGAAGGTCCTTGACTTAACGATGCTTTGACTTAGGATTTTTTGGCTTTATGATGGTGGGAAAGTGCTACACAGTCAGTAGAAATTGTACTTTGATTTTTGAATTTTGATCTTTTCCCAGGCTAGCCATATGCACTATGATATTCTTTTGTGATGCTGGCAGCAGACGCAAGCCAAAACTCCCCGTCAGCCACATGATCACAGGGTAAACAACTGTCACTCTACAGCATACTGTGCTGCCAGATGATTTTGCCCAACGGTAGGCTAATGTTAAGTGTTCTGAGCACGTTTCAGGTAGGCTAAGCTATGATGTTTGATATGGTAGATGTACTAAATGCATTTTCACCTTACATCTTAGGATACTGTCAACTTATGATGGGTTTACCGGGATACAACTATTAATACATTGTAAGCAGAGGAGCATCTATACTCTATTGGCCAAAGCAAATCACATTGATAAGCCTATTACCAATGGGATAGACAAGTACTCTCTTCTCACAGGGAGAATTGAAATATTACCATCCCAAACAGAAAAAGGCAGGGATGCATAATCTACTTACAAGGCAGAAGAGTGAATAATGGAAGTAACAATACATTCTACCACACACATAACATGTACTTAATAAATGATAGTTATGCTAAGACTAGTTATGCTAGTTATATTAGGACAAATAAAAAATTTAAAAGACCTTCTTCATGTTTCAAAATGGTTTCTAATTGTTTGGCATTACATTTATGATAGAAAAGAATATACGAAAGTTTAATGATTTTTTTTTTAAACTTGACAGTAGAAATGGGCTCAATGAGATAATATATAAATTAGAATAAATGTAATACAGTTAGAGTGCATATGTTTATATGCACAGAGATAAACAAACACACAAAAATATTTTTAAGAGGAATAAAGAGAAATATTGTTGCTACTATTAGAACAAATATATATTTAATACATAATGCAAAGTTTTGACCAAATCATCATTGAATAATTGCAACTAAAGTTCCTAGAATAATTCTTTTAAAAGTATGCTTACCATATCTCATGTTCCCTTTTGAATTTTTCTGTTCTGAATTTTTTCAAAATCACCCCCAAGAAATATAGGGTGCAAAAAGGGTTATGACTTCTCCTCTGGAGTGTTTTAGATGTAATCATCCTTTGAGCTAGCTTTTCATCAAAGAATCTCTTTGAATTTGTTACCTGTGCATTGCTTCATATTAGACACTCTGCATGAAATAAACATGATTTGCTTTGAAGCCAATGAACCAATTAAAATCATCTACTTACTCTATATGCCTAATTTCAAATCAGAAGCCATAATTTTGGAATTCTAAAAATCATGATAATCAGCTCCATTCTAACAGGTCTTTCCCCCCATTTTCTCTTCAATTTAACAATTGCAGGTACTGTAATCCATTGACTGCATCCCCCTCACTTAAGTGGCTATGCTCCATTCAAGGGATATTTATCTATTATCATCCTGTCTATCTAATGTTATTCAGGATATTCAAATATTTAACTATTCTCACCCACCTTTAACATAAGTACTTTTAATTTAGTATTTGGTATTTATATATTTAAAAATAAATGTTAGCCATTTTCTCTATTATTTATATAAGATTACAAGTGTCAAAAAGTGCATCCATTTGCACACACACTTTATGCTTATTCATTCATTGTTGGGTTCAATAAGTATTACTTAAATGAGTGAAAAGATGAATTTTGACAAATGCTAAATTTTAACCATACTCGTAAATAAGACAGGCCTTTTCTAAAATTTTTTAAAAAGAAATGTAAATATACTTCCTGTCTTTCAGCTTTTCACATCTTGCCTCCACTCTCCAGTGTCACCCTTCATTTCATTCTTATCAACCACATTCAATCAAGATTTACTCTATTTCTTAATTACAGACAATTGTTTGAAGCTCTAGCTATGGCTGATGTATTTTTACCTTACAAATGCTATTCTCTTGAACTTCCTGCTGGAAGAATGTTAGTAACAGATGGTGGAGCTTCTTGAGATATAAAAATGAGACTTTGCATATCAATGCAAATCTGACAAGTGACTTAATCACAAAAGACACTCTCTTTCAAAAAACAATCAGCTAGGCAGCATCCATGAACCCACAGGAAAAAAGTCAGCTTCGATATAGACCCTTCTGTATTTTTCTCTATTCATTAATTAAGCAGATTAGCAGTTAAGACAGCTTTCCATTTATAGTATTTAACCTGATTTCAGCTCCTTCTTTTTTTTTTCCGGGGGGTGATAAAGTAAGAGCCCTACATTCATTCCCCAAAACTAATTTTTTTTCAAGGAGGCCATGGGCATCAGTGTACTTAAGTATAGGCTAAAAATTGATACAAAGCAGAATTTCTTCAAAACTCCTCGAGGCATGTCAAAGTGCATCTAGTTTTGGGAGCCACAGGACTAAAGGGATAGAGAGAAGGCAGAAGTATCTCTGACTAACATCAATTAAGAGATTCTGTCTAGCAAAGTTCTATGATCTTTGAATCATATTTTAAAGATGTGATTGACATGTTTTAAAAATTATGTTTTCCATAGCAAAGCCTCATCACAAATCCTTATCCTCGAATATCTATTATATTTGTTGTTTTGGTTCAAATTTTAGGCTCTTTGTTGTTATTGCACTTTAGGAAATTTCTCTTTGGGATAAAGAGAAGACAAGACAGAAAACACTAATTTCAGCAAGAAGCCTGAGTGACAGAAAGGGCAAGGGGCTAGGAACAATGTAAGAGTCACATAAATATCTGCTAATTAGTTATAGAGATGGGAGCAAGTTTTAAAACATCACAAAAGCAATGGTTTGAGAACACTCAGATTAGAGGGAAGAGGCAGGGAGAAGAAAGATTTTTAAGCCATAATGATCAGAGAGGACCAATTAGATTATCTCCTCCTCTTGGCATATTCCAGGTACTCAGTGCCAACTGGCGTCCTTTTGCCCCCTAAGCTGTCTTGGGGTGCTCTTCCCTCTAATGCTCCACCCTGGTGTGCATGGCATGGCCCATCCTCCCCACCATGAAACCTCCCTATTTTAATCTCCTCTTCCTTAGAGTCTTAAATTTCCTTCCTAAAATAACAATTTGCTAATCTTAAAAAGTAATCCATGCTGAGAAAAATGGTGAAGTTTCAGTTTACTACTTTTTAAAGAATTTTTACATTTTACCAAGGGTTTCCAAGAGACACAAAGCCCTGAGCCTAAAGGAATGAATCTCAAATCTTGGGCATTTCACATGTAGTGATCAGTTCCGGGGAGATTCCAACGTTTCCTAAATCAAACCATCTACACATAACTGCGTGTTCTGCTGTACACCAGCCATGGCAACATTTTACAAAATGTTCAAAGAACCCAAACTGCATTAAAACAACCTCAAGTTATAGTTACCAACTGCAAACACAGTGGCAGATTTTTCATAGACAAAAAAAATTATATACTTTTATGTACATTATCAGTTAAAAGGAATTTTATGTACATGAGATGTTTTCATTCATACCACCCTCACCCTTTAACCTATTCACATGATAATTATTATTATGCGAGTGTGTTAGTCTGCCTGGACTGGCATAATAAAATACCGTACACTGGGTGGCCTAAACAACAGCAATGTATTTTCTCACAGTTCTGGAGGCTGAAAGTCCTAGATCAAGGTGCCAGCCTTGCTGGGTTCTATTAACATTCAAGGCTCTCTGCCTGGCTTGCAGATGGCTGCCTTCTCGCTGCGTCCTCATATGGCACAGAGAGCTCTGGTGTCTCTTCCTCTTCTTTTAAGGTCACTAATCCCATCGTGGGGGCCCCCATACTCATGACCACATCTAAACCTAATTACCTCCCAAAGGCCTCATTTCTAAATACCGTCCTATTGGGGGTTAAGGCTTCAACATATGAATTTGGAAAGGACACAATTCAGTCCATAGCAGTGACAAAAGACTGCCCCAATTCCTTAAAACATTTCTGCAATAAAATATATGAGCAAAAATGTTTAAAAAATTAAACAATTAATTATAGGAGCAATAAATAATGCCTTTAGGTGCGTGGGGAGATGAAAGGTGAGAAATAAAAACAGTTACTACCAAATAAACCTCT
>JAQIFY010005789.1:0-10789 GCA_028533085.1 Varecia variegata | reverse complement strand
AATTACATATATAGATTTGCATATGTTAAACCATCCCTGCATCTCTGGGATGAAGCCCACTTGATCATGATGGATTATTTTTTTTTTAATTTCAGAATATTATGGGGGTATAAACATTTTGGTTACATATAGTGCCTTTGCCTCGCCAAAGCCAGAGCTACAAGTGTGCCCTCCCCCCATACAGTGTGCTTTGCATCCATAAGTTGTGAGTTTGCTCACCCCCACAACCTCCCTCCCCCCTGACTGGCACCAATGAATATTACTTTCATGTGAGCACCTTAGTGTTGGTCAGTTAGTATCAATTTGATGGCAAGTACATGTGGTGCTTGTCTTTCCATTCTTGTGATACTTCACTTAGACAGATGGGCTCAAACTCTATTCAGGATAATATAAGAGGTGCTAGATCACAATTGTTTAGTGCTTGAGTAGTTTTCCTTGGTATATATATACCACATTTTATTAATCCACTCATGTATGGATGGGCAATTGTGTTGTTTCCACATCTTTGCAATTGTGAATTGTGCTGCTATAAACATTCGAGTTCAGATGTCTTTATATATAGAATGTCTTCTTTTGCCTTGGGTAGATGCTTAGAAGTGGGATTGTGGGATCAAATGTATTTCTTTTTTTAGTTCTTTGAGATATTTTCAAACTACTTTCCACAGGGGTTGTACTAATTTGCAGTCCCACCAGCAGTGTACAAGTGTTCCTATCTCTCCATATCCATGTCAGCATTTGTTGTTTGGGGACTTTTCGATAAAGGCCATTCTCAATGGAGTTAGGTGAGTTAGTTAGTTTTTGTTTTGTTTTGCTTTGTTACTTTGAAATAAAAGTATCGGTTCCAGAATATGCCCTAAAATAAAATATATGAGCTTATTACATGCCAATTTTTCAAGAAAATAAAATTATTTCATTTTTATTGTTTATTCAGCCACAGGAATATTGACAAATTACTCTCAGAGTGTATGGAAACAAAAGTAACTGAATATTAAAAGATCACATTTAATTTCCCCTAAATAGTTATTCCAAAACTATCCTGGATGATTAAGACATATATTACTACAAATCAGATTAACAGACACACAAAATTCATAATTTTAATATCTAATTTTGTACATTTGTCTATTATCTTGCACTGCATTTGTGTATATCAGTTATTTAAAATCTGAGTAAAGAATAGCCAAGTGTCATGCAATGCAGAATGTTTAGCGTACATTTAATGAGATTAAATCCATAATTTATCTGGAATTAAATAGAACCAGGTACTATATAAATAATCACGAATGCCTCAAAAGTATGTGCAAATTGTATATTTTAAAAGTTTATGGCATAAAAGTCAATGTGATATGTTTGTGAGATTTTTTTTTTCTTAAAATGTATCAGTAGCCTGCTTTGAAAAATTGATTCAGAATCCCAGGAACTGAAGTAAGATTGATGCTTGGATTTCTATATATTCCTGAAAGATTATTTGACAGTTTTCCATTTTTTATGCCACTTTGACCCGAACGCCATGTCCTTTGAAATATGCATTTATGATACGAGTCCTTTGAAGCTAATAGAACTCTCAGAATTATTCTTTCCCTGATGTTCAAACGTGCCAAACAATGCTATTTCAAAGACGTCATTTACAGTGAGACAAGGTGTGAGATGGTTAGTGCGTGACCTCCAGAAATGCCAGAAATGGTTTATAGATGAGTTTGTCTTATTTTCCAGGTCATTTTGACATGCGTATCATTTCATCTTGGTCTGACCAACAGGTCTCCATGTCAACCGCGCTTGGAGTATAAAGTGTGTTGTCTCTGAATCTGTATTTCTTATGCCTTAGTCTATGATTTGAGGTCCTGCCTCTTTGATACTTTATTTGAAATACTAGGCAAGTAGAAATGTGAAAAGAGGGAAAATACATAAAATAAGATAAGACAAAATGTTACAGAGCCATCTCTATGACTTCCATCATTTAGTTTTTCTCTTATTTTTAACTTAAATTATTCTCTAGTAAAAAATAAATACAATGAGAAAGTAAATGAGAAAAAAATTTTAAGAAGATAAATATAATAATGGGTGTAGAAAACATAAACTATAGACATAGTTTGAGGAACATGTCATAAGAAGATTAAGCATTTTGCTTTGGAAAAATGATAGTCTTTTAAAAAATAAACATGCTTAGGCAAGGATAAATGGTTGATATCTAGTAAAAATACTAAAATAATGTTTCTCCTTTCTATAGTATTCATTAAAATGCTTTTTAGAATAGGATTTTCATGTGGATTTCAAGCTTTATTTTTGATTGGTGTAGTTCACTAGTTCACGAACTGTGGACCATGAGTCAAAATTGGCCCATTACCTATTTAGATAAGTAAAGTTTTATTAGAACTAAGAATTGCTATTTATATGTATATTGCCTATGACTATTTTCATGCCAAAAAGTCAGAGGACTAGTCCTCTTAGTGTCCATATGGCCTGGGAAGAGTAACATATTTACTATTTGGCCCTTAACAGAAGATGTTTCCAGTTCTTTGCCAGTTGATGATTCATTTCTGAAACCCCTGCATGTCAGTTATTTTTGAACTGCTATATAGTACAAAATACTAGAAATGTGCATTTTTTTCTGTCAATGAGACTGCTAGAAATTACAGTAGTTGAAGTTATATGCTATCATCTGAAAATTACAAAAAATATTTTCAAAGGAGATTTGAAAGTTTTAGGAATTATATGTGATAGACTCAGAGAGACATATGATTAAGTCCCAGAAGCATACCAGGTTTTGAAGTATGTGTGATTTTTTTCAGTACCAATTAATTACATATTCAAATGCTTTGTCTCAGAATAATTTTCATAGATTCTTTAAGAACAAGGGCAAGAAACATGTCATCAAATGCACTTTTAATTAAATGTTGGTATTATATCTGCAAAGTCCACATAAAATATAGAATTAATGAAAATATATATTTAAATTTATTAAAAATAAATCTCAATGAAATTATTTAAAGGCCAGATTTTTCTCAAATAATTATCTTTTAAAATATAAAGGAGAAGGTAATTAATATAAAATTTTACTTTTAATCTATAATTTAATATAATATTCAAATGACTTTTAAGAGATAATTAAACCAGACTCTTCAATAAAGGTTAAAACATTCAAATGTTCTATTCAATATTTTAGATGGAGACGTAACAAAACATTCAATTCAAATCATTTGTTTGCCTTTTCATATGTAAGATATTACCTTAAATTCCCTAAAATAGTTATATTTCTTTTTTTAAAAGATGTTGTGGAAAATATGTCTTTGTTTCCATGATATTTGTATTTTGGACAAAGTTTTCCAATCATATTGTTTCAACTAAAACATGCATAAGATCTTAGTAAATCCAATGATATTTTTTCTACCATAAATGACTTAAATTTAGCACATATTTTAGGATCTTCAACTTAAATTTGGAAAAAGTTTATTTAATTTTAACCAAATAATCACCATGATGAGTCAGTCAGCTCAGACGTTTTGGCTGAAAGTGAGAGAAAATCTAGTTTAAGTTGAAAGTATTATGAATGTATTGGTTCCCGTAAACTAATGCAGTTTTGGATTCTAGGCCTGGCGTAGATACAGGGACTCTAACAGGGGATACCCTCTCCTGTCCCCCTTTTATTTTCCCTCTGACTTTATTCATAGATGGATATCTTCTTTTAGACAACAGCATCTGCATTTACAGCAAAAGATATTGACTTTTTTAGTATCATAGGCCCATCCATGATGAGTAGCCAGGGAGCAGAAGCCATAGATATAAATTACCCTGCCTAACCGTGAGCTGAAATACAGCTACTGAAAGAAAATAAAAGGTGTTTATTATAACTTAAACAATGGATGTTGGAGAGGCAAAGTGTTATTGTTCATTCAATAACAATTTAACTTGTTACTTCAAAATTAAAGGGAAAGTAGGAAACTGCAATTTTACCCTAATATTCAAGTATCATGTGTTTTTCTTTAAAATGTGATAGCTATAATATGGCAACTGAAAAACATATGGATTGATATTACCTTTGGGGCTGTTCCTAGAGAAAGTGTTAGAGAAAGAAAAAGTAGGTAAGCAGTTAATAAGGTAATCCAATATGAATATAGAAGTAAACAATTTAGTTTACTGAATGGCAGTGGAAAATTAATTATATCACAATAATGTATAGGAACTAATAACTTTTGGTTCTGAAAAATATTAATGAGTCAAAATCATTACACACATTTATCAACAATTCTTAGGAGCAAGCAAATCTCAGTTGTTGGAATTAGCAAGAACTAAGGTGAAAAGAAGGAAAATGAATGTAAGAAAAAGTCATAATGGCATATGTACATTTTTTCAGCTTTATTGAAGTATACTTGACTCATAAAAACTGTATGTATTTAAGGTGTAGAACATAATGTTTGGATATACATATATATTATAAATTTATTACCACAATCAAGCTAATTAACATCTCTATCACCTCACATAGTTATGATTTTTTTGGTGGTTAGAACATTTAAGAATAACTCTTACCAAATTTCAAGTATAAAATACAGTCTTACTAACCACAGTCACTATCTAAGTCTGTTTTTTTGTTGTTCATAACAGAATACCCAAACTGGGTAATTTATAAAGAACAGTGGTTTGTTTAGCTCGTGGTTCTGTAGGCTGTACAAGAAGCGTGGCACTGCCACCTGGTCTTTTTCTGGTGCTGTGTCAAAATATGGCAGAATAGGTCAAAGGGGAAATGGGCACATGCGAAAAGAGGGAAATCTGAGTAGGCATCTGGTTTTATAACAGCCCACTCTCTGAGGAACTAATCCATTCCCATGATCCAGTATGAAGATGGAGAGAACTCACTCACTACTGGGAGAACAGCATCAAGCCATTCATGAGGGATCCACCCCATAACCCCGATACTTCTCACTAAGTCCCCCCTCCCAATACTTCCACACTGGGGATCAAATTTCAACATGACCTTTGGTGGGGACAAACAAACCATATCCAAATCCTAGCAGTCATCCTATCATAAATTAGTTCTCCAGAATTTATTCACCCCACATAACAGAATCTCTGTATCCTTGACCAACATCTCCCCATTTTCCACACCTCTCTACTAATATTCTACTGGCTGCTTTTATGAGTTTGAGTTTTCTAGATTCCACAAAAAAATGAGATCATGTAGTATTTGTCTTTCAGTGTCAGGTTTATTTCACTGAACAAAATGTGCTCAAGGTCATCCACGTAGTTGCAAATGGCAAGATTTCCTTCTTTTTTAAGGTTGAATAGCATTTTATTGTATATATATTTTTTCTGCATTTATCTGTCAGTGTCGTGGTCCCCAACCCCTAGGCTGGGGAGCATACCTGTTTGTGGCAGGCCAGGAACATGGCTGCACAGCAGGAGACCAGTGGTGGTGGGGCAGCAAACAAAGCTCCACCTGCACCCACAGCTACTCACCATCTCTGGCATCACCACCCAAGTCCTGCCCCCCATCAGATCAGCAGAGGCATCAGACCCTTATAGGAGTGAGAACCCCACTGCAAAGTGCCCATGTGAGAGATCCAGCTGTGCCCTCCCCATGATAATCCTGTTGATCTGAGGTGGCACCTGGAAGCAACGCCCCCACCCCCCACAAAACTGTCTTCCACGAAATGGGTCCCTGGTGTCAAAAAAGTTGGGGACTGCTGATTATAGTATTTTCTGATATGAATCAGTTCTTATTTGTGTATATTGAAGTCTATCATTTTTAGGCTTCTAGGTGTCAACTATTTTCACAGTTTGAGAGACTTTTTGTTCTTGCACTTTGTAAGACAGATTCCTGCTGGGCTCTCTATTTTATTCCATTGCTCTGTATGTCTGCTTTTATGCAAGCACCATGCTATTTTGACTCCAAGTTTTTTACCCCTTTTCAAGATTGGTTTGGCTATTCAGAGTCCAGTAAGATTTGATATAGATTTTATCATGGGTTTTATATTTTTTCCAAAATGGTGATGGAGATTTTGATAGGAATTGCATTAAATCTACAGATTGCTTTGGGTAATATTGAAATCTTAACAATATTAAACCTTCTTATCCATGAACATAGGAAAAGTTTCCATTTAATTATGTCTACTTTAATTTCTTTTTTTTTTTCTTTTTTTTCTGAGACAAGGTCTCAATCTGTTTCCCTGGCTAGAGTGCAGTTGTGTCACCATAACTCACTGAAACTTCAAGCTCCTGGGTTCATGTGGTCCTCCTGCCTCAGCCTCCCTGGCACCTGGGACTAGGGGTGCATACCTCCATACCCAGCTAATTTTTCTATTTTTTTGTAGAGATGGGGTCTGGCTCTTCTTAGGCTGGTCTCAAACTCCTCACCTCAAGCAATCCTTCCACCTCAGCCTCCCAAAGAGCTAGGATTATAGGCAGAAGCCACCATGCTCAGACTACTTTAATTTCTTTTAGCAATGCTTCATAGTTTTCATAGTACAAGTCTTTCACCACCTGGGTTAAGTTAATTTTTAAGTATTTTATTCTTTTGATGTTATTGAAATATAATTGTTTTCATAATTTTTTAAGTTTTTATTTTTACTGTAATAGAAATACAACTAATTTTTGCATGTTGATTTTGTTTCCTGCTACTTTGCTGAGTTTATTAATTCAATTTTTTTTGTGGAAATTTTAGGATTTTCTAAGCATAAAATTATATCATCTATAAACAGATAGTTTTACTTCTCCCTTTCAAATTTAGATGTCTTTGTTTGTTTGTTTATTTATTTATTTACTGCATAATTGCTCTGGTCAGAATTTCCAATACTATGTTTAATAGAAGTGGTGAAAGCAAGAATCCTTGCTGTGTTCTTGATCACTCCTTTAATCCTCATCATTGAGTATGATATTTACTGTAATTTTTTCATATATGTATTTTATCAAGTTGATGTAATTTCCTTTAACTCCTAGTTTGTTGAGTTTTTATCACAAAATAATACTGAATTTTTCTAAATGATTTTTATGCATCAATGGAGAGACTCATGGTTTTTCCACTTTCATTCTATTAATGTATATTAATATTATTTCATTGTACATTAATGTACATTAATATTAATATTATATTGATTGTTTTTTTATTGTGAAATATTCCTGTGTCCCAGGAATGAATCCAACTTGCTCAGATTATGTAATAATTTAAATATGCTCTGACTTTGGTTTGCTAGCATTTTACTGAGAATTTTGCATCAATGATGATAAAGGAAATCATTCCGTAGTTTTCTCTTCTTATAGTATTCTTGTCTGGCTTTGCTTTCAGGATAGTGCTGGTCTCATAAAATTAGCTGGAAAGTGTTTCCTCTTCTTCAATTTTTTGAAAAAGTTTGAGAAGGTTGAGAGTTAGCTCTTTACATGTTGGTAAAATTCACCAGTGAAGCCATCAGGACCAGGGCTTTTCTTTGACACAAGATTTTTGATTACTGATTTAATGTTTTTACTAGTTATACATCTATTTGAATTTTCCATTTCTTTGTGATTTAATCATTTTAGATTTTTTGCTTCTGGGAATTTGTTTATTTCATATATGTTATCCAATTTGTTGGCACACAATTATTCATAGTACTCTCATAATTTTTATTTCTGTAGACTTGGAAACAATGCAACTACTTTCATGTATGATTTTAGTAATTTCAGTGCTCTCTTTTTTTAGATGTAAAGGTTTGTCAATTTCATAATTTTTTTCAAAGAACCCACTTTTGGTTTAATTGATTTTCTCTATTGTTTTCCTATTCTCTAATTGTTTATGTCCGCCTTAATCTTTATTATTTCCTTTCTTCTTCTAGCTTTATGCTTAGTTTTTTTATTTTTTCTTTTATAGTTATTTAAGCTGTAAAGTTAGGTTCTTGATTTGAGATCTTTCATTTTTTTAATGAAATCATTCATAACTATACATTTCCCCCCAGCACTGCTTTTGTTGTGTCTCATATTTTTTGGTATGTTGTGTTTTATTAATAATTTTCATTCATCTCTCAGTATTTCTAAATCCCCTTGTGCTTTCTTCTTTGATCCATTGGTTGTTTAAGAATGTGCCACTTGATTTTCACAATTTTGTGAATTTTCCAGTTTTCCTTCTGGTATTGGTTTCTAACTTTATCCCACTGTAGTTAGAGAAGATACAGTGTATAATATGTGTTCTTTGTTAAATATTTTGCCACTTAATATGTGGTCTAACGTATGTTCAATCCTCTAAAATATCCCATGTGCACTGGAGAGGAAGATGTATGTTGTGTTATCAGGTATAGTGTTCCATAAATGTCTGTTAGATCTAGTTGGTTTATTATGTTAATTAAGTTCTCTATTTTCTTACTTATCTTTACATGGTTGTCCTATCCATTAGTGAAACTGGAGTACTGAAGTCTCTATTATTGTAGAAATATTTCTCTCTTCAATTTTGTCAGGTTTTGCTTCAGATAGTTTTACTCTTGTTTATCAAATTCATATGTTTATCAAATTCATAATATAATTATTATATTTATGGCTATATTGAAACTTTTATTAATATGTAATGTTATTCTTTATTTCTTTTAAACTTTATTGATTTCAAACTTATTTTTTCTGATATTAGCGTAGCAATCCCTGATCTCTTTTTGCAACTACTTGCATGAAGTATCTTTTAGCATCCTTTAATTTTCAATCTATTTGTGTCTTTGAACTTAAAATGGGTCTTTTTTGGTGTGATCTACTCAGAATTCTGTGGAGTCAAATTTGAAAATGCAAAACAAAGTCCCCAGTGAAGATTTTTCTCTCCAAAACAAGTGGTTTTGTACTTGTCCTAATTATTATTGAAAATAAACAAAAAATAAATGAAATTTCTGTCTAATAGACAATTCAAAGAAATTGCAAACTGCAAAGAGAGAGAAAGGCTACAGTTTAGTTATGAATAAGAATACCAAATACACTTTAATGCCACTGCATATTACAGAACTCAGTTGTTTTCTTTATCTTTTAAAAATATCATTGCCAATATATTATATATCTATTACATTCTTTTTTTTTTGAATTTATTTATTTACTACAGTTTATTATGGAGGTACAACGTTCTGGTTAAGTATATTGCCGATGCCCCTCCCAACCCCCCGAGACTGAGCCTCAAGGGTGTCCATTCCCCTGACAATGCACATCGCACTCATCATGTAGGTATACACCCGTCCCCTCCCCCCACCTCTGACCCATACCCAATTGGTATCATTTCCAAAAATTTTAAAAAATCCCATTTATATGTTAGTAAATATAAAAATAAGGAATGGCCACTTCTGCAAATGAGAAAGGACCAGTGTAAGAACTCCAGGGGTATGAAAAAACAGAATGATTTAACACCCTAATAAGATCACACTAGCTATCTAGCAATAGATCCAAACCAAGAATTCAAGCTATGGATTATACGGAAGTTCACTGAGATCAAAGAGAAAGTTGAAAACCAACACAAACCATAAAAAATTAAGAACATGAATAAAAAATTTGCCAAAGAGATAGCTATTTTTTAAAATAATAAAACAGAACTTCTGGTAATTAAAGACTCATTGAAGGAGTTGAAAAATACAGTTAAAAGCTCTAACAATAGAATACATTAAGTAGATGAAAGAATTCCAGAGCTTGAAGACAGGTCTTTTGAATCATTCCAGACTGAGAAAAATAAAGAAATAAGAATTAAAAAAAAAAAAAAAAAAAGTAAAATGGATGGAGAGCCTATGAGAGAATAATTGAGGAAAACTTCTTTGGTCTTGAAAGAGATTAAGATATCTAGATATAAGAGGCTCAGAGAACATCAGAGAGATACATTTCAAGAAGGTCTTCACAAAGTGTATAGTCATCAGACAATCTGAAATCAACATGAAGAAAAAACACTTTAAAAGCAGCAAGATCAAAATGTCTAATTACCTGTAACAGAAATTCTATCAAACCAATAGCAGACATCTCAGCAAAAACCTTTCAAGGACAGGAGAGATTGGGATCCTACTTCAATATTCTCAAAAGAAAGGAATGTCAGTCATAAATTCTGTATCCTGTTAAACTAAGCTTCACAAGTGAAGGAGAAATAAAGTCTTAGACAAACAAATGCTAAAGGAGTTCATCACCACTAAACCAGCCCTACAATTAATAAATACAAAGCAATTAGGTAACAACATTATAGCATGAACAGAACCTCACATATCAATATTAACTTTGAATTTAAATGAAATAAATGGTAAAGATTAGCCGAATGGATAACAAAAACATAACTCAAACACATGCTGCCTACAAAGACTCACCAAATTGATAAAGACTTTTATAAATTCAAGGAAAAAGTGTAGAAAAAGGCATCCCACACAAATGGAAACCAAAAGTGAGCAGGAGTAGCTATACTTATATCAGATAAAAGACATTTTAAATCAATAACAGTAACAAAAGATAAAGAAGGTCATTATGATGATAAAATGATTAATTCAACAGGAAGATATAACAATCCTGGTATATATGCACCTAAAACCAGAGCACTCAGATTCACAAAGTAAATATTATTAGAAAAGAGGTAGACAACAATTAAAAAAATGGGCAATTTTAATACCCCAATGACAGATCATTTAGGCAGAAAATTAACTAATAAACATTGGACATAAACATGACTCTAGAACACATGGACCTAACAAACATCTATAGAACATTCTACCAAAAAACTTCAGGGTATACATTCTTCTCATCAGACATTGAACGTTTTCCAAGACAGAAATATGTTAGGCCACAAAACAAGTTTCAATAACTTTTAAAAAATCACTATCATTTTAAGTATCTT
>JAQIFY010005788.1:0-10790 GCA_028533085.1 Varecia variegata | reverse complement strand
ATAAAGAATAGTAAATATAACAATTATAATTAATCAAAGATATCAATTGATAATTAATCAATGATAATAATCATGGATAGCAAAGTGCCTCCTACATTCAGGGCATTGAGTTAAGCACACATTATCTCTTCTAAATTTCCTAATGATTCTATAGATAGGTTCAGTTTTATTTTCTCTCAGAAAATGAGGAAAGATAGAAATTGAGCCTCAGAAAAATGAAATGGCAAAGCCGGGACTTGTATCCAGGCTGTAAAACTTCCGAATGCAAGTTCGCATGCTTCTAACCACGGCACTGTGCTCTTCAAGGCCAGCACCTCCAAGTATACTCTAGATTTCCCCTAGGATCTTAATGTATCAATTAACTTTTCTCCCTCATCTTCAACTTGTCACTTCCCTTGAGCTGTTGCACATAGAAATCTCTGTTATCGAAAATCAAATCTATCAAGAGTGGATTTCCTGTTCTGATTTTCCCTTTTTCTCTCAAACTCTTAACATGTAAGTTTATCTTATACATTTCCTTTATTGGATAAACCAAAATAATCTAGCTTCAACTCCAGAAAATCATTTTAGAGAATTTTTCAGGGATATGACACACAATTTTCCACATATAAAAATATCACATACAATAATGACTTTTCAGTCATGATCTTAATTACTTATTCTCTAAATTTGGTACTTTGTTTTTAAAAATTGGCTGTTATACATGTTGCTGGTCCCAAGGTCTTTTTCATGCCCACTTCCTACTAATAGAACAGCTATCTGTTTGGGTATTTGGTAGAGATCTCCCAGTTTGAAGGGAGAATAGCCCCTATTCTAGCCCCAGGATATAAGATGCCAATCTAATTTGACTTGTACATGGATTTGCTTATAGAGAGCATGAAATATAGATATGAGTAATGAATGTAGAACAATGTGAAAAGTTTTCTTTCCCAGATTAAAATAAAGAGATTTCTTTGAAGAAGGCTCTTTTCTTGACCTTTTTTATTCCTACATTCAGTATTAATATGATGCCTAAAAGTGCAGCAACCTTTAGGTTGAGCTTTGAGAGATGATCTTATTCTGTTATTTAAACTTTAGGTTTTATCAGAAAGAATATTTGAAATTCAAAGGATATCACATAAAACCTCTCAGGAACTGAACATTATTTACTATATTTTTTAGTATATTTCTGCCTTTGCATATGCTCTTGACTGTCTTATTCTTGGCCGTTACGAAGTGGAACCATCATTGGCTTTAAGGCCCAATAGACTTTGGTTGCCATCCCATTCTGCCACTTTTAGAGCTATGTAAATGTGAGTTGGCTACTAAATGATACTGATAGTGTTTATTTGTCCATTAAATGGGAGAAGTATAACTTACTTCTCTTGATTCTATGAGTACTTGAGATAACATAGGCAACATTCTTACACAAATGTTACTTCCCTTTCTTTTATCCTTCAAGACATGGATCAAATATCTCCTCCTCTGAAATATTTATTGAAGACTCCAAGCACGGTAAATAACTTCTCTCTAGGAACTATTTTTATATCCTTTACATTTTTATAATAAAGTATAATTTCTTGTATGTTTCTTCTTCATTTTCTACTATGCTCTCTTTGAGAAAAGGTGCTTTTAGTGAATTTGTATACCCCAATACTTAGCACAATTTCTAACACAGTGTATGCAGTAATATAGTCTCATTAACATTCATAGTAGGAAGTTCAGAAAGGCATATTGAACAAAATAAATGTCCAAGAAACCCTTTGGGGGATTTGGTGGAGAGTAAATCTCCACCAAGTGACTTTGGGAATTCAACTAACTTATACCTGCACACCAATAAGGGAACACAAACCAATCTGGAAGTCAGGGACTGCCCTGTTTTATGACTGTCCTCTCAGAGTGACCTCAGCATTTCACATTCCCAACCAGATCCTAAATCTAATGAAATAAAACTAGAGAAAGATTTTTTTTTTCTGCCTTGAACAACATGTGTAGATACTATGGAGTATCTAACAATTTTCTGAAATTACAGTTGAGTAACTAACATAAAGCATTTTATGTAAATATTGCAGAACAGGAAAATGTCACCAGATATTTGGAAAGACTCAGCAATTCAAAATGATTGTGTAATTTTTATCATCAGATCCCCTAAGAAAAGTAATTTGTTATATGAATAAAGAAGAGAATTTTTAAATATATTTGAACTTATGACAGAAGATTTTTTTTTTTTTTTTTTGAGACAGAGTCTCACTCTGTTGCCCAGGCTAGAGTGAGTGCTGTGACGTCAGCCTAGCTCACAGCAACCTCACACTCCTGGGCCCAAGCAATCCTGCTGCCTCAGCCTTCCGAGTAGCTGGACTACAGGCATGTGCCACCATGCCCGGCTAATTTTTCTATATATATTTTAGCTGTCCATATATAATTTCTTTCTATTTTTAGTAGAGACGGGGTCTCGCTCTTGCTGAGGCTGGTCTCGAACTCCTGAGCTCAAACAATCCGCCCGCCTCGGCCTCCCAGAGTGCTAGGATTACAGGCGTGAGCCACCGCACCCAGCCGACAGAAGATTTTTTTGATAAAACATGAATAAATAAAAAATTAAAGATAAAATAACATGAAAATATGTATACAATACTTCATTAAGTTAAAAAAGACACTATAAATTTAAAGTAAATGTATATGGAAATATTTTGACTTTACCACAATGTCTCTAGGTTGTGGAATTTTTAGATGATTTTATATTTTTTCTTAATATGCATTCATATTTTCTATATTTTTATAAGGAATATTTATAGATTTTTTAAATTTTACAATTAGTGGAAATAGGAAAATGACATGAATAATTTCGTAAACAACAGCATAACATAGTGGCTCAGAGCACAGCTCTGGGGCCAGACTACCTGGGTTCGACTCTCCATCGCCTCGATTTATGAGTTATATGTCCTTGGGTGAGTTGCTTCACTTCTCTGTCCCTCAATTTATTCATCTGTAAAATAGGGACAATAATAGTACTTACCTCATAGTGTTGTTGTGAGAATTACATGAGTTAATAGATGGAAAACATGAGAGCATGGCCTGGCACATAATAAATACTCAACAAGTCTTTTCTTAAAAAATAATTGTGATTTTTAAAACATGGTCATTCCATTCTGTCCAAACACAGAGATAGTTTGGTCTGCCAGATTGTGCTCAGCTGAAATAGCCAAGACTTACACATAACTTTTTATTTCCATGATTCTAGTTTCAGAGAGAAAATGGATAGGAAAATGAAGACTCATTACATATCAGTTTAATAAAGATAATGGCTCTTTGAAGAGAAATTCATCTCATGATACAGTTGAAATTATGAAAATGTAACCAGAAGGATATATAACAATATAAGTGAAACTCATTCCAATAGGAGATTTGGGAACAAAAAGAATAAAAAGGAGAGGGAGCAATGTAACTATTACACTTGCTAGGGAGTTAAAAAGCAGATTTCTTACATACCTGCTCAGGCTTAGGTTTCACTCAGCAGCAACTTCAAGAAATTGAGACACACATAAAGGTTACAACCCTTTTTGAATCACAACTTTTCTTAAGACAAAAAATTATAAATAGACCAGACCATTAGGAAGAAAGTCAATTAGCAGGACTGGGTAGCAGAACTGGATGTAGTACATAATTGCTTCTAAAGGAAACCAGGTCTTCGGTGCACACTGTTTTTCCCAAGAGTAAATTATCATGATTTGCAGATAAGAGTTCAGGAAAATTGAGCAGTTTAATGTGATAATAAATGATTTTGTGCTCTGATAATTTTTTTCCAGAGGTTCATTTTGAATCACAAAAGTTTCTAGTTTTGATGTAGCTCATTTTATCATTTTTAAATGGATTATGCTTTTGGTGTCTTATCTAAGAATTCTGCCTAACTCACGGTAAAGAACTTTCCTTTCTTTCTTTTCTTTTTTTTTTAGTTTAAAGATCTAATTGACTTTTTAAAAAAATTTCAGAGTATTACTGGGGTACAAACACTTTGGTTACATAAATTGCCTTTGCACCACCTGACAAGTGTGCCCATCCCCAGACAATGCTACCGCACCAATTAGGTTTGAATTTACCCATCCCCTCCTCCCCACTCCCACCTGCCCAACACCCTATGAATGTTACTTCCATATGTGCACATAAGTGTTGATCAATTAGTACCAATTTGATGGTGAGTACATGTGGTGCTTGTTTTTCCATTCTTGTGATAATTCACTTAGAAGAATGGGCTCCAACCAGCTCCATCCAGGATAATATGATAGGTAGTTCACTATTTTTTTATGGCTGAGTAGTACTCCATCCTGTACATAGATCACGTTTTATTAATTCACTCATGTATTGATGGTCATTTGGGTTGTTTCCACATATTTGCAATTGTGAATTGTGCTGCTATAAACAATCGAGTGCAGATGTCTTTATTATAGAATGTCTTTTTTCCCTTTGGATAGATGTCTAGTAGTGGGATTGCTGGATCAAATGATATTTCTATTTTTAGCTCTTTGAGGTATTTCCAAATTATTTTCCACAGGGGTTGTACTAATTTGCAGTCCCATCAGCAGTGTAAGAGTGTTCCAATCTTTCCACATCCATGCCAGCATTTGTTATTTTGGGACTTTTTGATAGAGGCAATTCTCCCGGAGTTAGTTTTGATCTGCATTTCCCTAATGATTAGAGATGTTGAGCACTTTTTTAATATGTTTTTTTGGCCATTATTCTGCCTTCTTTTGAAAAGTTTCTGTTCATGTCCTTTGCCCATTTATTGATGGGGTTGTTTGATTTTTTTCTTGTTGATTTTCTTTTTTTTTTTATTTCAGCTTATTATGGGGGTACAAAAGAGTTCTTTATAGATTCTTGTTATCAGCCCTTTATCAGATATGTAGAAAGCAAACATTTTCTCCCATTCTGTAGGCTGTGTATTCGCTCTAAGGACAGTTTCCTTGGCTGTGCAGAAGCTTCTTAATTTGATCAGGTCCCACTTGTTTATTTTTGTTGTTGCTGTGATTGCTCTGGGGGGTCTTCTTCATAAATTCTTCACCTAGGCCAATGTCCCAAAGAGTCTTCCCCACATTTTTTTCCAGAATTCTTAAGGTTTCACACCTTAGGTTTAAGTCTATTATCCGCTGTGAGTTGATTTTTGTGAGAGGTGAGAGGTGGGGATCCAGTTTCAATCTTCTGCATGCGGATATCCAGTTTTCCCAGCACCACTCATTGAATAGAGATTCTTTTCCCCAATGTATACTTTTATCTGCTTTGTCGAACATTAGATGACAATATGAGGATGGTTTTATATCTGGGACCTCCTTCCTATTCCAAAGGCCTGTATCTCTGTTCTTGTGCCAGTACCATGCTGTTTTGGTTACTCTAGCCCTGTTAGTAAATATTGAAGTCTGGCAGACTGATGCCTCCCAATTTGTTCTTTTTGCTTAAGATTGCTTTGGCTATACGAGGTCTTCTCTGGCTCCAGACAAAGTGCAGAATTATTTTTTTTAAATCTGTAAAGAATGATGGTGGAATTCTGATAGGGATTACATTAATTCTGTATATCACTTCAGGTAGAATGGAAATTTTAACAATATTGATTCTACCAATCCATGAGTATGGTAGGGATTTCCATCTGTGCACATCATCTACAATTTCTCTTCTCAGTGTCTTGTAGTTCTCCCCATAAATATCTCTCACCTCCTTCATTAGATACATTCCTAAATATTTAGTTTTCTTTGACACTATTGTGAAAGGTGTTGCGTCTTTGATTTGATTTTTGGCTTGGCTGTTATTGGTGTATATGAATGCCACTGATTTGTGTCCATTAATTTTGTATCCTGAGACTTTACTGAGTTTGTTTATCAATTCCAGGAGTCTCTTGGTTGAATCCTTGGGATTTTCTAGGTATAATAGCATATCATCAGCAAAAAGTGAGACTTTGACCTCTTCTGTCCCCATTCGGACACCTTAATTCCTTTCTTTTGTCTGATTGCTCTGGCAAGAACTTCCAGCACTATGTTGAACAGAAGTGGAGATAGTGGGCAACCTTGTCTGGTTCCAGTTCTAAGTGGGAATGCTTTCAATTTTTCCCCATTCAATATGATACTGGCTGTGGGTTTACCATATATGGCCTTAATAATTTTAAGGAATGTCCCATCTATGCCTATTTTGTTAAGGGTTTTTATCATAAAAATGTGCTGAATTTTATCAAAAGCTTTTTCTGTGTCTATTGAGAGAATCATATGGTCTTTTTTATTTGAAAATCTTGTCCTTTTGGTTTTGCTTTAATAGAAGCTCCATTTTCTTTGCTTATATCTTTTTGCTTTAAAACACTATAAAACTAATTTTATATCTTATTGTGCTTCCCAACAATTTCCGCACTCATTTATTTTACCATATATTGAAAGAAACAAAAATGAAAGAGGCAATAGTGTGCTAAGTACTATTATAAAGGGTATGGTGTGTTATAGGAGCCCATGGGAAAATAATTAACTAGTACATGACAATGTTGTCTATGAAGAATGCCAGCTTTATTTCTAACTTTCATTCTCTATATATTTTATTTAGTTTTCTTGCCTTAGTTTTCTGGCAAGATCCTTCATTAAAATGCAAAATAGAAATAGTTATAGGAAGAATGCAGATACAGTTCTGATCTCGGGAAAAGTCCTATTTTACATTACCTGCATTGTGCGCTGTAGCTATTATGTAAATACCATTCATCAGAATGAGTTTCCTTCTGTATTAGTTTCCCAGGGCTGCCATAACAAATTACCACAAACTTGGTGACATTTGAAAAGGCAGGAATTTATTCTCTCACAGTTCTGGAGGCCAGAAATCTGAAATCAAGGTATTGGCATGGTCACACTCCCTTTAAATACTCTAGGGGAGAACATTTCTTTGCCTCTTCCAGCTCCTGGTGACTCTGGCATTCCTTGGCTCTTGACAGCATAACTCCAATTTCTGCCTCTGTCTTCACATGGGCTTTTTCCCTGTGTCTCTGTGTTTTTTTTTCCTGTGTCTCTTATAAGGACACACATTATGCAGGATCTACCCTAATTCAGTATGATCTCATCTTGATCCTTATCTTAATTACATCTACGAAGACCCTATTTCCAAATAAGGTCACATTTTGGCATTCTGGGACATGGGCTTTTGGGAGACACTATTCAACCCAATACCCTTTTGCCAAGTTTGCTAGGGCTTTGCTGAAAGTCTTGTTGAGAATGGGTATTGAATTTTTTCAAATGCTTTTTCTGTATCTATCAAGATGTTTGTGTGATTTTTCTTCCTCCTATCCTTAACATGGTGAATTCCTTTCACTGATTTACAAATGTTAAAACACTCTTCCATTCTGGGAATAAAGCCAACTTACCATGATATATTATCCTCTTTATAAATTACTAGTTTTGGTTTGTTATTATTTTTTAGATTTTTGTATATGTGTTGAAAGGAGAAATTGGCTTGTAATTTTCCTTTCTTATAATATTTTTGTCCTTTTAACTAACTATTCTGGTTATTGTAAGGGAAGTATTACTCACTGGTCTGTAACTCATCCTCTGTTTCATGGAGAGAGAGAAAGAGTAAGAGAGAGAAAAGAATGAATGCAAATAGCAGGAAGAAAATGATGTGATCAAATCTCTATAAAAATGTAATAATCGGATATTCTTCTAATGGGATTTATTAGAAAATTGATAATGGGCTGTTATCAGTAGTTATTACCTGGTCCTTTTAGTTTGTTCATGTGAACCAGGAGTTTATGCTTTGTGGGACATAACCCACAGGAAAATATTAATGTCCACTCTATAATTATTTGATTATAAAGGGAAATATTTTATGACTAAAATAAGTCTCTTTTTGGTAAGTGATACTTTTCATGCATCATTGGAGACCTATGTTTTTTATCTGGGTCAGAGCACACATCCCAATGCAATGAGAAAGAACCTGAATTATGTTTTCAGTTTCAGACTTCTGCTTCACTACTTATTTCTTGTCTTCTGAATTATTACGAAAGTTTGAAACTGAGTAAAAACTCTGATTCTTGTGCTATTTAACATTCAGACCCTTTATTTCATCTTAACCATATAAATCATTTGTTCTTTTTACGTATTTCTAAAGGAGTTTATTTAACAATGCTTTATATATATGTGTGGCCTTGGGGAAATTGTTTAACCTCTCCATGCTTCTGTTTTCTCATCAATAAAATAAGGATGATCAAAAAAGAATTCTTTCTATTCCTAAATGTTTGGAAGAATTCACTGATGGAACCATTTAGAGATTTCTTTTTCTTTTTTTTCTAGGGGTAGAACATGTTAGGTGTTAGCCAGTTGACAGAAACCACACAATTTATTTGAACAATGATAATTTAATATAGAGAATCATGTGCTAGGTATAAAGTGTTTAACTAGTTAATTGAACAGGTAAATGATTGTTAGCCTCTCCTCAGCCAAGCTAGTACTTGTACAATGCACCCATGAATGAAGATGATACTATGGTGGAAAGGAAGCTTATCCATGGGATCCACAGAGTGGGCATCTTACTCAGGCTTTTGCTAGTTAGTGTCAATGTAAAGGCTTGATCTGTCAGTAGCACAGGTAGATCCTTGAAATGATATCACCTTTTGAGAACCGAAATCAATCACTTGAGGGTGGTAGCTTACATTGAACCCCTCCTGAACTGGAAAAGACAGAGATTTGTCCTTACTGGGATTAATATATATTCCGAGGATGGTTTAGCTTTCTTTCAGTACTTTTCAGTACCTCTATCCGTGAGTTCATAGGGTAATTTCCAAAATGAAATCTTGCATAATATTTCCTTAGACCCAGGGTATCTACTTTGTGGCAAAGAAAGTGCACAAAAGCACACAAAACTAGGGAATCCACTGATCCTACCATATACTGCAACAACTGAGAGTTGTCAATCTGATAGAATACTGGAATAGCCTTTTAAAGTTGCAACTGAGGTACCAGCTTAAAGATAGTAGTCTACAAAGTTGGAATCTGTGCTTTAAGATATATGCTTTGAACCAATAGCCTTTCAATGGTTATATGTTTCCTGTGGATAAAATATGTACTCTGTAAAGCAAGGGATACAGAAAAGAGTAGCATTTATTACCACAAATCTTAGTGACCTTGTGCATTCTGTGTTCTGTTCCTAAAATTTTAGGATCTACTAGAGTGGAGAGACACAATATAGACTATAATAAATCTAAAATTTTTAGCTGTTTTCATGTTATTTGGGGTTCCTTATGTTGGTGGAGGATGAGCTGGCAGAAAATGGATTACCTCATTTTTATCCCATATTGGATAAAGACAGGGTAATGAAGTGAAGAGATTGCCTAAAACTAGGAATCCACCTAAGCGCCACCACCTGGTAGTTTCATGATTGATGAAAACTGTAAAAGGAAAATTGTAGCAGCAATAGACTGGCAAGAACATTTTTATCAGGAACTCAAACTTCTCATAAATGAACTGGGCCACCTCACTTGGCAAGCACCCTAGGTCTTCAGAAGTACTACCTGAGGATGAGGGAAATTTAGAATGACTAATAAGGGAGGAGATGGTGACTATCAATTAGAAGTGAAAATGCTGCTGTAGCTTACCCCACTCTCTCGTGTTTTAAATCTTGTGTGTATGTGTGTTTGTGAAATTGTGAATAGATACCACTTTAAAGAGTCTGTGACAGGATGAAGTAAAATTAAGTGGGGCCTAAATGTCTTTAAATGGTGAATCTACCTTGGCATTTATCATTTCCAAACAAGGAGATGATTCTCTATTGCCAGCACCTGGAAGTCTACTTGCCAGCTTGTCTCTGGCTTCCTAACATGCACAGTGTTCTGTATGGCACAGTTTGGACATGCTAAGGAGTTAATGTACTCTCTAAAAATGAAAAAATCCATATATCTTGCTCTTCAATTGAGATAATCCTAAATCACAGAATCTACAGAGTCACTTGGGGCCACAGTAGGCTTACATCCCAGTTATGTTTATCAACATAAAAGTCTTTCACTTCTCAGTATCACTTCCCCACTTACTTACTGATGCTTCCAAAAATTAGCTTCCAAATGAACTACTTGCAAACAAAGTTTGTGTTTGGGTCTTCATCTGACAATGCAACCTAAGAAAATAAGTAAAGGTACTACTCCTACATGTATAACTATTCTATATCATGATTTCTGACATTTTCCAAAACAAATTTGCAGTTGAGAGAAGCTTACAGGAAAAAGGAGAGACGTCAATGTATCATTTCTTATGGTCAAAATGATTACAATTTAAATCATGAAATAATACTTATGAATAATGCTGCTGTCCTCTAAAATAACCCATTGTACAGTAGATTCACATTTCCTATGTTAGTAAAAGCAATTAAGTAAATGCTGTACAAAAGTAGCAGAAATCTGCTTAATGAGGTAGATGCCATGTCCAGTTTAGCCTGGACATCATGTTAAATGGAAGATGCCTGAGTTGAAGTGTCCAGCAGGTAGCTGGATGTACAGTTTTAGAGCTCCAAATATAGATCTGGTCAGCAAAATCTGTCATAATGTCCACGTTTGCTCAGTCTTTGTATTGCAATCTTTATGTCTTTGTTCCTTAATGTATAGATGACAGGATTCAAAGCAGGGGTGATAGCAAAGTCAGCAATGAACAGATATTTGTCAATTGATGATGTGGGGAAAGGCCACACATAGAGAAACATGCATGGGGTGAAAAAAAGTACAACCACGGTGATGTGAGCTGACAAAGTGACAAAGGCCTTGGATAAGTCTCCTGAAGAACGTTTCCAGACAGTGGCCAAAATGAAGATATAGGAAAGGA